>BDDC01000577.1:31528-46489 GCA_001662425.1 Chlamydomonas sphaeroides
TCTGGCCGTGTTGGGGGAACAGGCAGCTGCAGGGGACACGGCGGCGCCGTTTCGCGGCGCGAAGACAGCACTGGCCAGGAGCATGTGCGTGCGTTCATTTACAAGTTGAAGAAACACGTGTGTGTGGAGTTGGGGTGAAGGTGGGAGGTGGGAGGTGCGCCCCCTGACACGCGTGCGGGCAGGAGCCGACGCGCAGCAGGGTGCCTTGCCTGAGCGACGTCTCCATGTTTCGCTTGAGCTTGGCGAAATCCGCCATGCCCGAGGTGCGGTCGCACTTGATGGGGATGATGGCCACGCGCTTGGGCGGCTCCAACAGCTCCTCCAGGGAGGGCTGGAAGCCGCCGGCCTGGCCGCCCTGGCTGCCGTCGTCCTCGTCCTCCTCGTCCGCACCGCCGGCCGGGCCTGCAGCCGGAGCCACGCAGGGGCACGGCAGCGTTGAGAGGGCCGCATCCCGTGCGCAAAGCTGCTGCGGTTACGCGTGGAGGCTGGACCCCAGGGGCGCAACTACATTGCCTGCAGCTGTCAGAGCAACGGAGGGAGCGGCGAGAGCGGCAGCCATGCCCAGGGGGCCTCACCGTCGTAGCCAGGACTGCCGTAGTCGCCGCCGCCCATTCCGCCGTCAAACTGGCTGCTGTCCTCCGCGCCGCCGCCCCAGCCGCCCTCCGTGCCGCTAGCCGCCGGGCCCGCGCCCGGCAGCGGCGTGCGCATGCCGCCGCCGCCGCCGCCCAACGACGCGCGCGCCGCCTGGCGCTCCTTCCGCCGCTCCTGCGCCGCGTGCGCGCCGAGCACGGACCGCCAAAGCTGGTGCAGCGGCGTGCTGTTGCTGCCGTCCTGCTGCTCGCCGGACCCCTCGTCGCCGTCCTTCCGCCGCTGCGCCCTGTCGCCTCGGGCCCAGGGCGGCAGGCGCGCCGCCGTGCCGCCCAGCATGCTGAACGCCGTCACGCCGCCGCAGCCGCCGACCACACGCGCCGCAGTCGCGCTGGGCAGCAGCAGCGGCTCCAGCGAGCGCAGCGCGCCCAGGCCCGGCGGCCGCAGCGCCTCGGAGGGCACGAGGTGCTGCCGCTCCTTGCGCTTACTCTTATACGTCCATTCGCTGGCGTGCTTGAACTCAACCTCGGGGATGATGCCACGCGAGTCCTTGTAGTCGAGCCGGGCTGGCTCCGCCGGGGCCCTGGGGCGGCATTGCGGGACAGCGATGGTGCAATGGGGTGCGCGACGCGGCTGGAGGTGTGTGTCGCTGGGGCCCGCACGACCGCATGCTCCCAACCCAGCACCTCGGCAGCACCTGCGAGTCGTGCGTGTGCGCGCCGCTGCCGCCGGCGCGCGGCGTGTCCGCCACCAAGAGCGCCCCTGGCTGCTGCCCGCGCCGCCGCCCAGCGCACCGCCGCCGGTGGCGGCCGCCAGCATCCGGAACAGGTCCGCCTCGCCCTCCGAGTCGCCGCCGTCCCCGGCGCCGCCGAGCGCGTCCTGCGCGGCGGCCGCGCCCTGTGGGCACCAGGGCACGGGCAGCCGAGCGTGCGGGCCCTGGATTCGCAAGGCATTGCGCGCCGCAAGGCAGCACGGCAGCGGGCCACGACGGCTGTGCATACCTCCAGCTCGCTGCCGCGCTCGTCGTAGCCGCCGCCGCCGCTACCGCCGCCATCGACGTCGAAGCCGGGCGAGTCGTAGCCGCCGTCATCGGCGCCGCTAAAGCCGCCGCCGTCGTCGAAGCCGTCGCCATCGCCGCCGCCGGACCCGTCGCCGGCTTGCGAGGGCCCGGCCGTGTCGTGACTGCCGCCATCGCCCATGTCGACATCCATGGCGTCGCCCGCCTCATCCACCTGCTGCACCGTCTGCCGCTGGATGGCGTTGCGCTGCGCCTCCTGCCGCTCCTTGCGGTTCATGTCTGCGGGCCAGGAGGCAGCGGCGTGTGTGCGTCAGGTGACGCAACAGCTCCTCCCGGGTGCCTGCCACACGCCAAAGGGCCGACAAAACGCGGCCTGCAGTTTGCGCCAGGCTGTCAGCACAAGCTACAGTTCCGACCCCGCGCACCCATGGCCTGGCGCAGCATATCGGCTGGCGTCATGAGCAGCGCCGACTCCACGGCCGCCAGCTCCGGGTCCTGCACGAGCAGGGCCGCCGGCGCCAAGTGGGGACCGGGCGAGGGGTCGGTGCGCCCCACGGCTGTCTTGCGGGACGATCAGGAGGGATGCCGCCGCTGACCAAGACCCTTTCCGTTGGACCACGGCACCGCATGCGCCGCTGTGCCCCTTGCTGCACGGCCGCACCCGCAGCTCGCTGTACAGCGCGCCGATGCCCGGGTTGATGGCGGCGAGCCCGGACGCAGCGCTCGCCAGCGCGGCCGCGACGCGAGGCAGCAGCGAGAGGTTGACCTACGCACGGGCACCAGGTACAGAAGCTGCACGTTTCAGAGCAAAAGGTTGCGGCCGGGCGGAGGTACGGTTGGTAGTACCGGCCTGGTGATAAGCTGATAGGCTCGATGTGGCTGGGGTTCGCGCAGCTGTGTTGGGGCTGGGGGTAAGCCGTACCTGCGTGGCGCCGCCGGGCGCCTGAGCGTCGCTGGCCGCAGCCGCGGCCATGAGCGACTGCGGCCTGCAGCAGAGGCACCCAGGCGGCAGACATGGCGACGCCTCAGCGCCCACGTGGCTTGCATTGCACCGGATGTCCGGGCATCGCCAGAAGCACTTGCCTAATGGACGCGTCGAAGTTGATGTGGCAGTTTGCGAAGACCGGCAGGGTGTGAAGCAGCAGCGCTGCGGCAGAGGGACCGGCGCGGTACATTGGCAAAGGGGGTCAGCCAGCGTCGCTGTCGCACGGGCACGCCTGCTAGCTCGCGGATCTGCAAGCTGGCCGGCGGTCCAGGCAATGCCCCATTACAGGCTGAGCTAAGCAGCCGCCCGACGATGCGCCAACTGCCGCACATGAGAGCGAGGAGTCGTCCATTAAGCGCGAGGTGCGCTTGAAGTAGGCATCACTCTCGCACGTGAGGTCCTGCGGCGGCAGCGGCATATGCCCGGACAAGCACCCAGACACACGCTCGGCGCAACTCCAAATCGCCAGCTGCGTACTCAGTGACACACAGACGCCCTCGCGGCTTGCCAGGGCCATTTGTGCGCTGCGCTGCTCTACAGTGATGGCACATGGAAGGCTTCTACCCTGCCCCCGGAGGCCCTACAAGCGCACACGCACCTGGACTCGTTGCCGCAGGTCGTTATCGTTCGCCAGCGTGGCCTCCGGGTCTGAGGTGCCGCTCCGCTTCCGCCGGGCCTTCTCCGGCCGCTCACCGCCCTCCGTCGCGTCGCCCTCGCCGTCCTGCGCCTCCTCGTCGGCGTCGTCCTCGTCTGCGCACAGGGTGTGTTCATTCGTAGGTGATAGCGAGTGACACCTCCCGCGCGGCACGCCCTGGGTGTTTGTGACGCGCTGGTCGTGCGTAGCAAACAGGGATGCGTTCAGGTGCGTCGGTGCGGTGTGTGCACGCGTGGGCGCTAGAGGCAGCTGCCTGTCGCAGACACTGAAAACCTGTGCGTCATCGTCGCGACGGGCCCCTAGTAGATGCGTGCATACCGTGCCGCCGCGGGACCCCCTATTCCCGCCCCCGCTGCTGGAACGGCTGCGTACCATCCTCCTGGCCCGGCTTCTTGACCTTGAGCGTGTGAAAAGTGAGGTTGTGGACGAAGTCCACCCTAGCAGGCACGGGGTGAGCAAGATGGTTTCTTTCACCGGAGCGAAGGTGGCCGCGTAAGCCTAAATAGTCTGAAGTTTGCTAAGCATGGTAGGGCCGTGGCAAAGCTGGCACTGAATCCGTGCCGTTGACGTCAGGCAGGCCTCAAGCGCAGACGTGCCCCACCGTTTGCCGTAGAGCTTTAGGCAGGCTTCCAGCCCCTCGCCAGCCGTCGTAAAGTGATTGTCCTCTTTGACGGCTAAGTCGTTAAAGACAATTGTCTGCGCAACAGGGAGTGGGGACATCGGGACACGCGACACCGTCACCGCTGAGGGGCCTGACGTGCCGGCAGACACCCCACGGCTGTGCCGACGCCCTACAGCCACCTTGAGGGCGTCAATTGCCTCCGTGCTGAAGGCGTTTTGCGCAGTGATTTTGTTGCTGCGTGCCATGTCCACTGCCTTCGCGAGGAGTTCCTTGGCCTCCTTGTTGGTCATGCCACGCTGGGTATCGCCGTCGTCAGCTCTAAGGCGCTTGCCAAGCTTCTCGGCAGCAAGCCGGCGCCTGTCCTGGTCCATCGGTCCCATGTCGCCGTCGACCTGCGCAGCATGGACGAGCCACCATACTCATTCATGTCCGCCCGTCTCACGGGGCGAGCCTTACATCCATGGCATCGCCCATGACTGCTTGCTCGTAGTCCCAGGCCCAAGGAGTGAAAGCTGCTAGCGCGAAGGTACGCGCAAGGCGAAATAGTCAGGAGCTGGCTTGGGGCTCAGCGCAATTCTGCGGGCCGTTTCACAACTGCTACATCAGAAAGGCGTTGTGCCGAATAGCGCGCACGAAAGCATGCCCCTGCAAGAGCTGTCGTGGAACGGTGGAAGGGTTCAAACGTTCGGTGCCTCTGTGTGGACGCGGAAGTTCACTGTGTAAGGCAACTTATGTGCTGTGTGGTAGTTTATCGCGCTGTCAGTGACGAAGATGTCCGGGCACTTGTGCAAGCGAGCTGCGCCTTCCCACGGAGTTTCCCCCGGCCTAGTCCCCCGGCCTATGCCCGCGACTGCGCCTTCCCCATAGTGGAGCCTTGTTATGGAAAACTAAAGCGAAGCCAGGGGTATGTCTAATGGAGCTTACATTGGCTGAAATCGCTGCAACGCGAAATTCAAGACTGGGTGCGACTCGACGCAACACGGCACATGCTTTGGCTTCGTTGGCAGGCTGCGGCCTTCAACGACCCCCTCAACTTCATCTGCAGTGTGCACATAGGAACTACGTACCCGTGCCGCACGGCGCGCCCGCCCTACAGCGTAGCTCACCCATTCCCGCCGAGGAAGCCTGCCACATACCGCCAGTACCACCCAGTCCCCTTCTCCCAGCCTGAGCAGGCACGCGAGTCGTTGCCACCGACCACCGCTACGCTGCACACACACAACCCACCACACCGGCCCCCGGCCCTCGCCAGCCCCTCCCAGGGCCCGCATACCTTGCCCCTCGGCAATGCGTGTCGCTGCCCTTGCTCTTCTCCGCCAGGCCGCCGTCAAGTGTCCGCGCACGGCCGCAGCGCCATGCAGACCCCCCAGCCACGGCGCCCCACATTCCCACCACCCACGCGCCCATCTCCAGCGCCGCCAGCGCCCGCCGCCGCCACGCCGACCCAACCGTCCCGGCCCGCCCTTCGCACCACCGAGCTCCCCGCCTCTGCGCCGCCCCAGGCAACCCCCAACCTCCTGACGGCCCTCGCCTCACGCCACGCGGCGCCGCCGCTGCCCTGCCTCCATGACCCCAGCAATCTCCTGCGTGACGCCGCCGCCGCCGCCAAGACCGCCGCGGCGCCGCGGCCAGCGAGCCCACCGCCATACCTCCCGCCATCACCCCGCTGCTTCCGCACCCCCCCCCCCACGAACACAGGCACCGGCGGCTGACGCTGCCGCCTCGGCGTCGCCGCCAGCAAGCTCCGCTACAAGGCCTCACCCCACCCTCCTCCTCCACCCCGTCTACCTCCGCCTCCCGCTCAATCCGTGTCGGGGTCCTCGTACTCATCGTCATCGTCCAGTTTGATGTCCATGTCCTCCTCCTCCGTGTCCTCCTCGTCGCTCGCAAACTCCTCGAAGTCCACCCCGTTGCGCCCGCGCCCGCCGCGCCGCCCGCGGCCGCCCGGCTCGCCGTCATCCGAGGCGCGGCCGCGGCCGGACAAGCGCTGCAGCGGCCTCGACTCGGCGGTGAGGAACTCGTGCTGCACCATGTCGCGGAGCTGGGGCGGAAGGGTGGGGCGGAGGGAAGGGGCGGAGGTGAGGCGAGGGGCAACGGAGGTGGGGGGAGGAGCAGGGAGCGAGGTGGGACAGGGGCGATCCACGGCGGTGGTGCCAGGGGACACCCGCTGAACCAGGGGGGCAGCGGTATGTGGGCTAGGTCGACTTGGCAGCAGCCCGTTGCTGTCAGGCGAGCCAGGGCACGCGCTCCACGACGCTTCCAGAAGGCACGGCGCAAGCCAGCGCGGCACGGCAGTTGTGTACGTGATGCCGTACGACCCACCATGTTGCCGTACGTGATGCGCAGGTCGCCCTCGAACAGGTCGGGCAGCCGGCTGCACACGCTGCCCACCAGCTTCTCCAGGCAGGCCACCGGCGGCTGCCCCGCCGGCGGCGAGCGCCAGGGCAGCGGCAGCGGCGCGCGCGTGTTGCGCAGCGCATAGGTGCGCGCCGTGTGCTGCGGGGGTTGGGGAGGGGAGAGGAGGTGCAGGGAGAGGGCGGGTCGGGGTGAGGAAGCGCCAGGCGGCAGCGAGCAGGCGCTAGTAAGGGGCCCTAGCCTGCCTCCGCTGTGCGAACATTGCTCTCCGCCTGCCCTTCCACCAGAGCGGAGCCGCCCCCCCTGTCCCCCGCTCCTCGTCCCTCTTCCCTGTTCCCATCTCCCTCTTCCCACTTCCCCCTCCCCGCCTCCGCCGTCCCCTCCCCATCCCCTCCCCACCAGCCCCCTACCCGGAACTGCGTGGGCACCAAGTTCGTCCGCGTCTGCCCGTCCCCCGCTCCCCTTCACCCCCTCGCTCCTCCGCCTCCCCTCCCCATCCCCTCGCCCCCCCCTACCTGGAACTGCGTGGGCACCAGGTTCATGATGTCCATGTGGGCGGTGGCGCTAGACACCAGCTCCAGCCCCAGACCCATGGGCCGCATGTCGGGAGGCAGCGGGCCGCCCAGCGCCACGGCGGCGGGCAGCCCCGGCGGCAGCGGCGAGGAGCGGTCGTACTCGACATGGAACCACGTGATGGGGCTGCTGGGCGGGCCTGCGCGGCGGGGGATGGCGACAAAAGGGGTGAGCGTAAAAGCGAGTAACATCGGCGCCAGGTCCGCACGGGCGCGGCTGCGCCAGGCCAGCAGCACCGCTGACCGTGGCGGCCCCGAACCATGGTAGAGGCAGCGGGCTCGTTCCCGGGCTGTCAACACAACTGGTGGCAGCGTGCCGCCAACACATGCAGCTGCGCGGTCCCGCCCGATCCCTAATTGGACCCATGTCCGGGTCGCCGGACGGCAGGTCCCGTTCTGATGGACCGCGGTCCGCACTGGCCCCACATACCGTCGCCAGGCTCCGAGCCGGGCTTCACACACGTACTTACGGCCACCCCCCGCCCGCTCGCTCCCACTCACTGGGCATGTCCGGGTCGTAGGGCGCCAGCACCGCGCACACGGCCGGCTCGTCGCCCTGCGGCGTGCGGCAGTCGAGCTGCTGCGCCGCCGCCGCCAGCACGTCCATTGCGTTGGGGCCGCTGGAGTAGCCGGGGTGCGTGCGGTAGTTGCCCACCACCGCCAGGCCCCACTTCTTGATCACCTCAACCACCTGCCACGGGCGAAGAACAGGTTTACGTACGCCGGGTGTTGCTGTGCACACACACACACACACACACGCGGCACACGGACCCAGCCACCCGTCAGCGAGCAGAGCGCAGCCACGCCCCTCCCGGCCGCCCAACCACGGCAGGTTCAGTGGTGTCGACCTCCTCCTCCAAAACGTAGACACGCACTGCCACACGCCGGCCACATTGCTCAACGCCCTCCCGCCCACGCCCGCAGCCGCAGCCCCACCCACCCGCGGCAGGTCGGTGGTGTCAAAGTCCACCACGCGCGTGGGCCGCCCCCCGCTGGCCGACAGCGCGTTGGGCGGCGGCGGCGCCTCCAGCACCGGGAAGGCGCGCGCCACGGTGAGCGTGCGGGAGGCGGCGTCCCAGGTGCCGCCCAGCAGGCCGCCCACCTCGGCGGAGCACATGTGGGCGTGGAAGTCCATGAGGATGACCACCCTGCGAGACGCAGGGGCGTGAGGTGGGCGGTAGGGTAGGCGTGGAGGTGGGAGGCGTAAGGGGGAGGAGAGGCCCGCGGAAAGGGCGGCAGGCGCGGAGGCCGGCAGGCAGCGTGCGCTGGCCGCTGCGGCGCGCAGGGCAGCGGCGGCGCCGCTGCAGCGCGCGGTGGACAGCGTGCACGCGGCGCCGTGGCATACCCGTTTGCTGGGCCGCCCCCCACGCAGCCGAGCTAGCGGGTGTAGGGTACCCCCGCTCCCGCTCGTTCCGGGGCCTGCCTCACATCTCCGACACGTTGAGCTTGAAGGGCTGCGCGCCCTCCTCGCCGCTGCCGGGCGTCCCGGTGTAGGCGCCGACCTCGATGGGCGGCAGCGCGGGCGGCTGCGGCAGCGGCAGCAGCGTGCCCGGGCGCGGCGGCACGGTGCCCTGCGAGGATGAGGAGGAGGATGAGGAGGAGGATGAGCAGGAGGGGGAGGAGGAGAAGGAGGGGGCCGCGGGTGGAGAGCAGAGCGGAGCGGAGCGCAGCGGCGGCGTGCGGTGCGGCGGGCCCAGCGTGCGGTGCGGTGCGGTGCGGTTTGTGCACCTATGATGAGCGCGGGCGGCGGGCAGGGTACCGGTACAGGCGGCGCGTCACCGCCCACCCACCGCCTTTGTTGGCGAGGCCATGCCGTCCTGTGTGTGGGGTGCGGTGGGGGCAGGAGCGGGCTCACATTAGACACCTAGCGCCGCCCGGTCCCCGCTGCAGCAGCTCGCTGCTCGACGCGGCGGCAGGAAAGCCGCCTGCACGCGCCAGCCCTTGCGCCGACGGCCGACGGCCCCGAGCAGGCCTCGCTGCTCACCACGTGCCTCCAGCGCACCAGCACGCGTGTGCGGGGCGCTCAGCCACCCCGCGACACACAAACGATGATGCTGGCCCAGCCCACCCACCCCACCACCACCACCCGCCATGCTCGCCTTGAGCCGTAGCTTGATCCTTAGCCCCGGTCGCGAGCCTGCCGCGTCGTCCCCCTCCATCCGCTGCCGCTTGTTGGGCGGGCCGTCTGGGGGCCAGTAAACCACGGTGGTGTGCCTTGCAGCATGCGACACGAGGCCAGCAAGGCGATCACACGCCCACAACCACACCCTCAACACCTCCCCCACGAGTCTGGCTGTCGCCGGACGCCAGCCGGTCACACACTCCAGCCCCGCAGAAGCCAGCACAAACACATACACACGCAGCCCAGCCCAGGCGCGCCACGCACCGTCGTCCTGGGGCGAGGGCGACCCGGGCGCGCTGGAGCCCGGCGAGAGGCCGGCGCCGGCGCTGGGAGTGGACCTCGCGGCGTCGGCGGCCGCCAGCTGTTGCCGCAGGTACTGATCCTTGAAGTGCTCCAGTAGCCTTCGTGGCGCAACGGCAAGCAGTTGGGACAGGTCTGGGTTACGCGCAGGTGCTCGGGGCAGCTGGGCGGGCGTGCACTTGTGGGTTTGGCCTTGCCCTGCTGTCTGGCGTGCTGGTGAGGGGCGCGGGGCGGCGCTGCCAAGGCAAGCGGCAGCGGCAGCACCGGCGTACTCACTTTCCGGCGTACTTGACCGCCTTCCAGCCATCGTCCGCCTTGCGGTCGGGGTTGAGCTTGCGCTTGACGGAGATGGAGAAAGCCGACGGCGACTCAAATGACTGGCCTGCGGTTGATTAAAAGGCGGCTGATTAAACGGCTGCGCGCGGCGCGAGGAGTGAGCAACGGGTGTGTGGGCAGACGGCCAGGGCAGGGCCGCCACGGAGCGCAGGCAGCCGGGTGTGCAGCGGAAGGCCGGCCGCGCTTCAGCGGCGCGGGTCGACTGGCCGCGCCCCAGTGCTGGGCCGCTGATGGCGGTCGCTGGCTAGACAGCTCCTCGCCCCATCGCACCGCCACAAACAATGGTGCCCTCCTCCGTCAGGTCGGCCCACGTGATAAGTCCCTTGTACTCCACGTACAGCTGCGGGCAGAGCCAGAGGGCAGCGAGGCGCAGGGATGACCGCATGGCGCGATAGGCTTTCGCGCCAAGAACAGGGGCCAGTGCTTGGTCGCGGCGGTCTGATGTTATGCTGCGGTGGAGCATTGCTGCCGGCGGCTGGGGTGGGGACGGTGAGGATGGTCGACGTCAGCGTCTCACCACTTTGCTGCCCGGCACCAGGAAGCCACCGTCTAGCAGCGTCCGCAGCGTGATAGCGCCAGCTGGCCGTTTAGGGGCCGCCTTTCCCTTGGCCGTCTTGGCGGGCGGCGCACGGGGCTTGCTCGCGGGCAAGGGCGGCCGCGAGAGGGGCACGACAGGCGTCGCGCCTGCGGGGCCGCCAGGCGCCGGCGGCATCCTAGGCGGCGCGCGACCCGCCCCAGGACCTCGTGTCCTCGCAGTTGCAGCCGCCTGCGAGGGGCGTGCGTAGTGCGCAGCGGTGTAGGCTTCCCGCCAACAAGAATCCGGCGCAGCTCGCGGCTTTGCTGCCCTTGATGCGGCTTATAGAACTGACGAACCTGCTGTATGAGGCGACCCTCATCGTCTGTGTCGGTGTCGCTCATAATGAAAACGCGTGTTCGGCACTCAGCGCTCCCAAAGCCAGCGGCCTGTCAGTGTCAAGCAGCTTCTTGCTTGTGTCCTAGATGTTCTGCGTGCTTGACGGTCGAAGCCAGGCTCCTCTCATCGATCTAGCACTTCAGCACCATGGCCACGAAGCATCCGAAATTTTTGTTATGCTGCAGAGCAGTTACAAACAGTCGGCATAGCAGACACATAATGCAGCCTCTGCGTGGGCTGGGAGCCCAAGTCCCCAGCCCAAGCCTCAGACACCGCCTGGTTGCGCGCGTTTGCATCGCTACCTGCGCTTTGAATGAACTGATTCTGCCTAGCCCTGCCAGCGCTGTCTTCCGCAAGGGACCCGCGGTTCGGGATGCCTCCTATCCGCCCAAAGTCCAGGTTCGCGGGCGCTCGGAGGGCTAAGGACTCCCCTGATAGACACTTGAATCGCGCGGCGCAGCTCGTGTGCCCTCCTTGCCGAGTCGACGATTCCAACACGCATCATACCCACCCCAGGCTGTGCTCGACTTCCTCGACGCCCACCCCATGCGCTGCGGCTCTATCCCCATGGTGAGGCGCGCCCGGCGGTTCAGGTTCGTGCCCCGACCTCTCCGACCCAACTCGTGTCGCCATGTCCTGTCGGCCTTGAGTACGCATCTCACCGCCCTCGTGCTGGACCGGCAGGGGCCTGCTTACCTGCCTCATCTGCCTTCAACTCACCTGACTGCTCGTGTCGTGCTCCTCGGCACGCATCCCACACCTCGTTCCAGGATCTGCCTGAACGCTAAGACTCGCTGCCCCGCAACCCTCTTTACAGGTCTACGACGCGGATGTGTCCTCGGCGCACCTGCCGGCTGTGGTGCAGGGCCTCTCGCCGGACGACGTCATGCCAGCCCAGGCCAACAAGGCCGGCGCCAAGCCCGGCCCCGACCCCGAGGCCGTGGCGCATTACGCTCGGGTGGTGGCGGGGCTGCTGTACGTGGCATGCGGGTGCGCTCACCCCAGCACCCCACACACGGGGTGTTACTCTATTTCGGCCCTGAAAGTTGAACACGCGAGTCACATGCCCGCACCTCAGCACCGCTCAACTGCTGTTGTGCGACGGCAAGGATGAAACTGGCACCTCCCGCTCCCGCCGGTCCCTCTTGAGCGCCCGTCACCGCACTCTGCCACCGTCAACAGAAGTGACCACCCCCCGCTGCCCGCGGCCCGCGGCCCGCGGCTTTCCTTCGGACCCTCGCCCCCCCGTGGCCACACCGCAGCGGCCTGGACCACGCGCACAACCTGGTGACGCCGCTGTGCTGGGGCTCTGTCACGCCCTACGCCGGCAAGCCCATCGCCGGCAGCAAGGCCGCTCAGGTGCGGACCGAGGCCGGCGGCAGCAGCCATCGCCCTGGCTGCCAAGGGCAATAGTGCGCGCAGCTGTACTGCTGCCACTTGGCCCGCACAGCGCCAGGCCGAGGTTGGTGAGAGCAGGGCCAGGGGCAGCGCTCGCGGGCAAGGGGTGGGCGCTGGCAGCTGCCGCGTTAATGCGGGCCGCCAGGGCCAGGGCCAGGAGGCTGAGGCCCATGTGTGCCGTGCGCTGGCCGCAGGACGCGGCGTACGTGCACGCGCTGCTGCACCGGGCCGAGGTGCGAGGGGCCTTCGGGGCAGGGCACCCGGGCTATGAGGCTATGGGGCCCGGGCTATGGCGCTATGGGGCTATGGGGCTATGGGGCTGTGGGGCTATGGGGCCCGGGCTATGGGGCTATGGGGCCCGGGCTATGGGGCTATGGGGCTATGGGGCCCGGGCTATGAGTTGGCAGCGTGCAGGGGCTGGGGCTGGGGCTGGCGGTGACATGAGCCCTGCGGCGAGTAGCACGGAGCCGCGCTGGCGTCGGCGAGGGCCGCGTCATGGGTCCGGGTGGGCGGTGCCCTACCTCAGCATCACGTGCCGGGCAACAACTTAAGCCGGGCCGCCGCCGATTCCTGCAGGGGTCGTGCGACGGCGAGTTCGGCAGCGGCTTCTCCAACGCCAACTACTGTGGGTGCTGCGTTCTGCGCCGGACGAGAGAGCCGACAAGCAAGCAGCTCGTGGGGGTCGTCGCCACTGCCTTTGTCGAGCTCTGAAGCACAGGCCGGACCGGGTCGCTGCGCGCAGGGTACACCGCCACGGGGCGGCACGTGGTGTATGACAAGGTACGGCGGAGCTGCCGGAGGCGGACCACCGTTGTGGCCCTGCCCCATCCTGCCAGGACCCTGCACACAAGACCCAACATGCCCTCCCGGCGGTCCTGGGTCCGCAGGTGCTGGAATCTATGCGACGCCACGCGCGCGGCAGCCCGCGGCTGGAGGCCATGGCGGCACGGCACGGCGAGCAGCTGAGCCCCACCAAGTGGGTCGCGGCGGTGGCGGAGGCGGCGGGCTCGCGGGACGCCGAGCTGACGGGCTGGGTGGAGAAGGTCATGGCAGATGAGGTGCGCGCGCTGCTGTCGCACAGCTACGGCAGGCTGCGGGCCGCGGCGGTGGCGTGAGATGAGGGGAGGGGTTTCCAATTACAACCAGAAGGATGCCAGGAGAGGAACAGAGACCACCCTGCAACAACCGCTCTGGGGAGGCGTTGTGGCGGTCGCGGTGGCGGCGCTGGCAGGGCGTTGGTTGGCCTGGGTCGGGGCCCGGGCCGCCGGGCGCCAACTGTACATCGGGTGAAGCTGTTCTGCGAGTCCGCGTGCTTCTTGTGTTCTCAGCTTGCTTGACTGATGTCCTCGGTGCCGGCCATCTGTGGGTTGGCGTAACGGACTTGTCGGGCCCGCGATGTTACGGACTACACAGTCTTGGATTGCCATTGACTTGGTATCGGGCTAGTGCAAGCGTTGAGATCCCGGCCCTTGCCACAACACTGCATCCAACAGCAAACATGTATGCGATGGACGACATGGGGGGTGGACACCCCGCGCCGCGGCATCTTGGCAGTGCCGCTCGCAGATGAGCGTGGGCCACGTGCCGCAGCGCCTGCGGCCCCGGCTGTGGTTCCTTTCACCCCCCAGGTGTGCTGGTAGCTTATGATAAGCTAGAACGAAGTGAAAGTAGGAATAGCTTGCTGCGCGGAGGTTGGTTACACAGCATGTTGGCGCGGCCGCAGGCGGCACCTCCTCCTGGTGTTTAAGTGTCCATTGGCCCTTGCGGGCTAAGCATTGCCGCAGGGTGGTAAGGGGCTGGGTGGGCAAGGCCGGCAGCCGCGGGTGCCTCCTGCTGCCGGCCGCTGTGCCGTACGTCGCATGGCTTTGTGCCCCACACGTCACCGCGGATCACACAACCCGCGTCTCCGTGGCCAGCAGCGACAGTCGAGCCCCGGGTCAGGCGCTGTCGTCGGCCACCGGCCACCGAGCGACCTGCCAGCGGCGAGCCGTGCACCGCATGCGCCGCAAGTATCAAAGCCGCAATCCAAACATGCGTACAACCGCCTCCATGCCTAGTCCGCTGGCTTGGGGACGGGCAGAACAGCATCCCGCTTTGCTTGCCATCTCTGCCCCCGCCCCTGACACCCCAGGGGCCGGTATGTACGCGCTGCATGTCCCGGTGGTCTGCACTCGTTATTGCAACATGAGTACCGAGTTCCAGTCCTCGATTGCTTGGCCGCCCAACACACTACTTTCTTCCTACGCACGACCAGCGCGTCACCAACCCGGGGCGTGCCGCTTGTGGGGTGGTACTCTATCTCGGCCCTACAAGTTGAACACACCAACAATCGAACGGGTCCCGGTGTGTACGCCTATGCACACGCGGCTGGGCCGTGCTGACAACTACTTCAATAACACCGCATCCGAGGAAATTAATGCTCGACCATCCTGCATGTCCACCTCCCAGCCCAACGCCTGACGGCCCTCGCCATCCCCGGCCCTCGCCTCTCGAGCCCCTCGCTCACGCCTCCGCCCCCCCCCCCCTAGGGCGCCGGCAGCTCCTTGGCCAGCATCAGCACCGCGCTGCCGATGCTGCGGCCGCCCTCCGGCCAGCAGCCGCCCAGCCAGGCCAGCGCCTTGGCCTCCATGTCGGCCCACACCTCGCGCTGCGCCGCCAGGCAGCGACGCAGCACCGCCAGCACCACCAGCGTCGCCCAGCCCTCGTCGCCCAGCCCCGCCGGCCGCTGTCCATGCGTAGCGCCCGGCGCCAGCAGATCCGGCGCCACGCCCAGCGCCGCCGCCAGCTCGGGGCTGGGCCGCCAGAAGCCCTCCGTGGTGCGGCCCAGGTTCAGGAAGGCCAGCAGGTCCGAGCCACTTAGACGGCCCGACGGCTTGGGCGCCGCCGCGGCCTCCTCCTTCGCCTCCGCCATGACGCTGTCGTCGCCACACGATGCGCCGGCCATGTCCTCGTCATCCTCCTCATAGCTCAGCAGCTCCTCCTCGGGGGCCGGCGCCGCCTGCGCCGGCGCCGTCTTCTGCAGGCTCCAGTCCGCGCTGTCGAACGCCCGCGCCGCGCGGTTGGCGCCGGCATGCTGCGGCGGCGGGGCGCCCGGGCG
>BDDC01000578.1:10472-24868 GCA_001662425.1 Chlamydomonas sphaeroides
CCAACGCCCGGCGGTAGCCAGCCGTGCAGGTGGGTGACGGAGGGCGCGGGCCAGGGCCCCGGCACCGGCGCCTGCAGCTCTGGCTGCGTCTGGGCCTGCGGCTGCTCCTGGGCCTGCGGCTGGCTGCCGCGAGGCTGGAGGGCCAGAGTGACCGCCACGGTGCGGGCCCCATGTCCACCCTCCGCCGCCGCAGTCACAGGCGCCAGACGCAGGCGGCTCCCGGGCTTGCCACCCACGTCACGCAGCCAGCAGCCGAGCCCCTGCACGTACCAGTGTTTGCCTCCCTGGCGCCGCAGCGTGGCGCGGGCCAGCTGGCCGTCCGCGGCAGGCCGCTCCGCAGTCGCGGGCCGCAAGGGGATGGCGCCGCCAGCGGCGAACGTGTCTGCGCCGAGCAGTGCCGCGGCCGCTGCCTGACCCACGTACACCACACCTCTGGCACAGGCGCTCTCGCTCAAGGTCAGAAGGACAAACCGGCCGGGGTGGCCCGCGGCCAGCCCCTCGGCGGCGAGCAGCGCCGCCGCCGTCGCACGTCCCACGTAGAGCAGGCCTCCGCTGCCGCCGTGCGGTTCCAAGTTCACGAAGCAGGCGCCGCCGGAGCCGCGCGCCCCTGCAGCAACGGGCACAGCAGCGCGGCGGCGACGCGACGACTTCTCGCTGTCGCTGCTGTCGTCGTAGGTTGCCTGTTCGCTGCTGTCACTGGTACCGTCACACAAGGACTGCTCGATGCCGCTGCCGTCATCATACGACGGCTGCTCGCTGCTGCCGCCGTCATCGTGTGACGGCTGCTCGCTGCCGCTGCCGTCATCATACGACGGCTGCTCGCTGCTGCCGCCGTCATCGTGTGACGGCTGCTCGCTGCCGCTGCCGTCATCGTGTGACGGCTGCTCGCTGCCGCTGCCGCTGCCGCTGCCGCTGCCGCTGCCGCTGCCGCTGCCGCTGCCGCTGCCGCTGCCGCTCCCATCTCGACCGGACGTTGGAGGCCCACCGCCGCTGCCGTCTGATGCCTCGACATCCGGGGCGCTCCCGCCACGCGCACCACCCCGGGCAGCGGCGTCCGCGTCACCGCCCGGCAGCACGGCCGGCGCCGGGCCGCCAGGGCTGACCGGTCCGGGCTGAGGCCGCGAGTCGCATTCATCGGGCTCGGGCTTGGCGGCAGCAGCGGCAGGGGCAGTCAGGGCCGACGACGACGGCGTGTTGCCAGCGGCCGCACGGGCAGCGGCTGCACTGGTATGAGCCGCGGCGTGGGCGGCCAAGCGCGCTGCGGCACCACCAAGGCCCTCGGCGCCGGGCCATGCGTCGCGCCTTGAGCCGGCACCGGAGCTCTCGTCATCGCCGCAGGAGGCCGATGGTGAGCGAAACCGCCGCCGGCCCCTGCCATCAATACCTGCTAGAGACCGCATCGGCAGCTGCGCGCCCCCGTCCCGTTGCAGGCTGACAGCAATGGCCGCAAGGCTAGCGCCAGCAACGCCCTGCGGGTCGGCCCCCGCCGGCACAGCCGCCAGCGTGAGGCGGTCGCCCGGCTGTGCGCCGCGGGCTTGGAACCAGCCGGCGAGGCCGGTCAGGCACCACTCGGCTTTGCCCGAAGCAGAGATGAAGCTGCTCAGCAGCGCAAGCTCAAGCAGGCCGCCGCCCACTCCCGGAGGCCGTGGAGCTGCGCCCGCCTCGCGCACGCTGAGCGCCGTGCGCTTGGGCAGCCCAGCCGCTGCGACGGCCTCGCCCAGCAGCCAAGCGACGGCGCGCTGGCCGATGGACACGGCTCCACGGCGCAAGGCACCGTCGGACAGCCGGGCCCACACGCCTGGGGCCCTGGCATGTCCATCGGCGACGGCACCAGCAGCAGCAGCAGCCGCCTGAGTGCGGGCGGCTCTGGCGTGTAGCAGCGGCGGCGGCGGCTGCGCTGCTGCCGGGCAGGGGCCTCCGTCGGCGCTGCCCCGGTACTGGGGCTCACCGCAGGCGGGAGCTGGGCCGAGGGGCTGCGGGTCAGCGCTGTTGGGAATGAATGCCGGCGCCGAGCACAGCAGCTGGCCAGGCTGCGGCATTGGGCGGGGCAGCGGGCCCCTGCCGTGCGCTGCAGCTTCGGGCACAGGTTCGGACCGCTTGCCGAGGCCGCTGTCGGACGGCGTGGCTCCACCGCGCGACGGCTGAGCGGCGGTCGGCGCAGCCAGCCTCCGCACGGCAGCGAGGCCAAAGCCCCACCGCCGCCTGCCCGTGTCGCCGATGCGGGGCCCCTTGCCGGCGCCGCGCGACGCCTGAGCTGCGGCGTCGGCGTCCGTGTCGCCCCCGCTGGCCAGCTCAGCAAGCCCGCGCATGGCAGGGGCCTCCGTGGCAGGGGCCTCCGTGGCAGCCTCCGTGGTGGCGCCCCCGCCTGCGTCCATGGCCACAACCCCACCTGCGTCAACGGCAGCGGCCGCGCCTCCGCCCATGGCAGCGGCTGCGCCTATGGCCGCGTGGGCAGACCCAGCGGCCGGCTGCGGCGCAACGGAGGTGGCCGCGCACGCCGCGGCCTGCACCGCGGCATCGCCGGCAGGGCCCTCGGAGCTGGTCTCGGAGGCCTCACTATCGCTGCTGCAGGTCTCCAGTGTCCGCAGCCGCCTCTGGGCCTTGGCCCTGCCGCCGCCTGCTGCCAACGACCGCCGGCGGCCCCTGTCGCCTCTCGCCAGCGGCTCCACACCTCCGCCCCGCTGCAAGCTGAGCGTGACGGCGGCGAGCCGGCTGCCGGCTGCGCCCTGCTGGCCCTCCCCAGCCGGCGCGCCCGCCAAGGCTAAGCGGTCGCCCGCCCGTGCGACGCGGTCTCGGAACCAGCCGGCGAGCCCCATCAGGCGCCACTGAGCCACCGTGCCGCCTGCCTCACAACTGTGGCTGCTCAGCATGGCTCGCGCGAGCAGGCTGCCGCCACAGCCCGGCTGGCCGACGCCGCCCGCCTCGCGCACGCCGAGCGCGGTGCCCTTGGGCAGGCCCGCCGCCGCGAGGGCCTCTCCCAGCACCAGCGCCACGACCGGCCGACTCACCGACAGCCTGCCCCGGCGCAGGCAGCTGGCGGTGAGCAGGACACACGCGCCCTCGCCACCTGGCGGTCCGGTGGCGGCTTTGGCGCTAGTGTCGTCAGCGACAGCAACAGCGGCGGCGGCGGGGCCGGTGGTGGCAGCGGCGGCGCCGGTTGCTGCGGCGGCGTCAGCGTCAGCAGCGGCGTCTGGTCCAGCGGCGGCGTGGCAGCTAACAGCGGCGGCGTGGCAGCCAACAGCGGTGTTTGGCCCAGCGGTGGCGTCGGGGCCAGCGGCGGCGTTGGGATCAAAGGCGACGTCGGGGCTGAAGGCGGCGTTCGGGCCAGCGACGATGTCGGGGCCAGCGGCGGCGTCGGGGCCAGCGATGGCGTCGGGGCCAATGATCCGTCCGGGACCGTCGGCGTCGAAGGGGCCGGCGACGTCGAGAGGTGCGACGGCGTTTACAGGGCCCCCAGGGGCTTCACCGCCGCCCCCGGGTTCGGGCGACAGCTCTGCCGTGCTGCTGGCGGCTGGGCCCTTGGGCGGAGGGCTCGCGCGCTCGGAGGCCGGAGTCCCTGCCAGGAGGCCAGGACTGTGGAGGCGCTGTGGCAGCAGGCGGGGCATCAAGCCCAGCTCAGCGGCATAGCGCACCGGCATCGCGTCCAAGCCAGCGACTTGGCGAGGCCCCGGCACGAAGCCCCACGGCTCTGTGCTGCTGTCCCCCTCGTTGCCACCAAGCATCGCGCCAGCATCGCACGACAGCCGGGCCTCCTCGGCGGCAGCCACGCCGTCGCTGGCCTCTGCCACGCCGTCGCTGGCCTCTGCCACGCCGTCGCTGGCCTCTGCCACGCCGTCGCTCGCCTCTGTCACGCCATCGCTGGCCTCTGCCCCGCCGTCGCTGGCCTCTGCCCCGCCGTCGCTGGCCTCTGCCTCCAGCCCCCTCAGGAGCGCGGGCGGCTCGGCAGCGGGAGGCCGGTCGTCCGGCCCTGCGCCCGGAACTAGGCCGGGCTCTGCCAGCGGCACGCTGCCGAGCCGGCTGGCCGTTGCGTGCTCGGGTGGCTCCGCAGCAAGGGCACCTGCGCTGCGGGGCTGCGCCGTCGGTGCAGAGACCGGCGGCACCAGGCAGGCCCCATTGTCACCGGCCGCAGCTGCGACGGCCCGCACCGACGCGCCGCGCCCATACGCGTGCGGCGGCGCTGCGCTCGCGCCGCCGCCCGCCACCTCCGCTGCGGGCTCCGCCGCTGCCTGCACCGGCGGCTGCGCCGCTACGCCGTCCGCCGGCGCAGCCGCGGCAGCGGAGCCGCGCACGTCACACACGCCAGCGGCTGCAGCGGCTGTAGCGGGTCCGATCCCGAGCTGCTGCGGCAGCTCCGCGACAACGGGCGCCAACAGCTGCGGCGGCTCGCCCTGCGCCCGAGCGAATCCGGCAACAGCCGCTGGCGCGGCTGCGCAAACCGCCGGTGGCGGCGGTGGCGGCGGTGGCGGCTCAGTGGTGCATTCCGACGGCTGGAGCGGCTCGGCCTGCGCCTGACCAGGATCCGCCTGAGGGGCCTCGCCGCCGCTGGCCCCGCCGCTGGCGGTAGGCTGCAGTGGCGGGCGCAACGAGGGCCGCCACTGCAGCGGGGCACGTGCGCCAGTGGGGCGGCACCGCCCAGCCTGTGCGCATGGGCGGGATCAGCGGCAGCGGGGCGTATCAAGGGGGAGGGCGCCGACGTAGGAGCGACGCTACATGCATGCGAGCGCGTCGGAGCGCAAAGCAGGCGCCACGCACGGGTCCCTGGATGGGGCCAAGATCCCGTGCGACCAGAGGCCCTGGCCCAAGCCGGCTCCCCCAAAGGCAACCTGTCAGCCTGCCGCCGCCAGCAGCCCCCACTCGCCTTGGCAGGCGCCGCCACCAGCAAGGCGCCGCCAGCGGGGTCTGCCTCGGCCGTCGGCGCTGCGCCTGGACCGTCCTGCATACGCGCGGCGCACTTGGGGAGCAGCGGCACGTGACGTAGGGCGTCCGCACGAGGAGTGTGGCAGAGGGCTCCCCCGCACGCCGGCCTCTCCTCAAACGCAGCTGCGGCGGGGTCGCTGCCGCCGAAAGTAGCGGGCCTCGAGGCTGAGCAGCGGGTGTCCAGGGCGCCATGCGGGGTGTCGCGGCCGGGCGTGCTGCCGCTGGCGGCGGGCGCAAGCAGCAGCGCGCTGGCGTCCGGGTCGTCGCCGGCCCACTCAGCCTGCATGGGCGGTGGTGGTTGTGGCATGGGCCACGCGACATCAGCCGCATCTCGAGGGAGCGGCGCGCTCAGCGGTACATGCGCACCCCGCGGGCGAGTGCGTGCTCTCTCTCACACACACACACACTGGCGTCGCGTGTCGTGTATATGCTGATTACTATGAACACACGCCCCGCCGTGCTCGCGAGGCCAACAACGGGCGAGCGAGCTGCCCTTGCTGGAGCGACCGGGGCCATCAGCTGCTGCGTGCGAGCAGCGGCACCCCAGCCCCCACCTTCACAGCCCGGACGGAGACCGGGGGAGGCTGCGCGGTGCCATATGGGGCGGCTGCCTGCGCAGGACACACAGCGCAAGGAACGGATGAGCAAATGGTCGACACATGGCATAGGCAAGAACACAACTTGTCGTCGCGCCCCTCTCATCCGCACAGCACTTCTGCCCTGGCACGTCTGGTAACGCATGGCCCATCGCCTCACCAGCCGCGCACGCTGATGCGACCCAGCCGCCCCAAAGCACACATCGCGTCCGCTTCCGTTGGGGCCATCGCCCGCCGCACCGCACGGAGGGCCGCCGCCACCGCGGACGGGGGCCCTGCCAGCGCCGCCGCCTCCAGCCGCTGCACCGCAACCGAGAGCAACGACAAGAACTGCGGAGCGCTCGCTGCCGCCGACGGATGCGCCGTCTATGGTACCGGCGGCCGAGCTGGCGCCGCCACTGGACCAGAAGCGCGCCGCCGCCTCGCGCCGCCGCCAGGCTGCCGGGTCGCTACCATACCGGCGCCGCGGCCCCGGCTCGCCGCCATGCCTCTCCTTGCCAGGGCTGGCCTCGCGGCGCCGCTTGGTGCCGAGCTCTAGGGCGCCGCCAGCCACCCCGCCGCTGCTGCGGTCCCGCCAGGGTTCCGGCCAGGCGCCGCCGGCCCTACCGGCGCCCCAGTCCCTACCGCCGGCGCTGCGGTCGTGAGGAGGCGGAGCGGGGCGCCCCCCCAGGGCTTGCCAGGGCCCGCTCCTGTCCTGGTTGGCCATGGGCCGCATGTGGATGCCGCCATGGCCAGGGCCGGGCGGCCGCCGGCCGGCGAGGTTGCGCTGACCTGCCCGCAGCTGGCTGCAGTCCAGCGCACCGCCACCGCCGCCCATTCGCTCGCCCGCGCAGGCCGTTTGTCCCTGGTAGCCGTGGGCAGCCGAGCGCTCGAACCGGTGCGGGTGCCGGAAACTTGCTTGCGCTTGGGAGGTGGCCCGCGGCGGCAGGCCGAGCGTGTCGCCCCAGCCGGCGCCGATGGGGCCTCGCATGTTGGTGGCGGGCGCGGGAGGTGGCTGGTGCTGGGACTGCGCTTGGGACCGACCACCCGGATCCTGCTCTGGCCTCTGCAGCGGCTGACCGTGCCCGCAGCTCCGTTCGCCGCCGACGAAGTCTTGCACGCCAGCGGCGTATGCAGGCGGCTGGAGGTGCGGCAGATGCGTTTGGAGCAAGCGCGCCACGTCGTGCTCGAGCCCCTGCAGCGGCTGACCGCTCCCGTTGTTCCAACCGCCGCCGACGGGGCCTTGGCCGCCGGCCGCGTGTGCTGGCGGTTGGTTGTGCGGCAACCACGCTTGAAGCCATCCCGCCGGGTCGTGCTCGGGCCCCGACGGCTGCTGTCCGTGCCCGCCGCCCCACCCGCTGCCCACTGAGCTTTGGACGCTGGCTGCGGGTTGCAGTTGCATGAGCGACTGCGCTTGAGACCAGCCGTCCGCATCCTGCTGGGGCACTGACGGCGGCGGTCCGAGGCCGTCGCCCCAACCGCCGCTGACGGGGCCGTGAGCCCCGGCGGCGGACACTTGCAGCTGTACAGAAGGAGAATACGTTCGAGTCCAGGGCCCCTGGTCTTGCGCTTGCACCGGCGGCCAAGCGCCGGCGGCGTGTGTTGGCGGCTGCTGGTGCGGCCACGGTCCCCCATGCCAGCCCGCCGGGCCTTGCTCTGGCCCCGGCGGAGGCTCACCGCGCCCGCCGACCCGACCGCTGCTGAAGGAGCCTTGAACGCCGGCGGCGGGGTCTCGCGGCTGCTGGTGCAATGGCTGCGCTTGGGGCCAGGCCCCTGGCTCCTGTGCTGACATGGGCAGCGACTGGCCGCACCCGTCGCCCCAATCGTCCGCCAACGAGCCCAGGTCGCCGAAGGCGTACGCTGGCTGCTGCGGCTGCGGCTGCGGCTGCGGCTGCGGCTGCGGCTGCGGCTGCGGCTGCGGCTGCGGCTGCGGCTGAAGTGGCAAGTCTCCTTCGCCCCAGCCAGCCGCCTGCACTGGCCAGGGCCCCTGCCACGGGCCGCTGGAATGCTGCTGCTGGTAGGCGCCCTGCGGCCAGGGACCCGACCCGGCCGTGCGCAGCCCTTCGTCGTCAGCGGCTTGCAGCAGGGCCAGGGGCAGCGGCGCCTGTGATAGCGACTGACGCCAGCTGATGGCTGGCATGTCAGCCGTGGCACCTGCCAGCATGCCAGAGGTGGCAGTCGACACGTCAGGACGACGGTCTTCGGGGCACGCACTTGTGAGAGCCGTCGGCAGTGGACGTTTTACAAGAGGGAGTGATGTAGATGAGGGTGAAGGGGAAGCACCAGGAGGGTCTGCCGGAGGCAACTTCAGCGACCGCGGGAGGCGGGAAACGGCGGGAGCTCTTACCTGACCCGTCAGGGGAGAGGCTCAGTCGGCCTGGGCCCGCCCACCATTGACACGCCATAGCTCGCCGAGCACTGCAAAGCTCAGCAAAGGGCGCGTCTAGCCTCGGTCACGAGACGTAGCGCCGACCGCCGAGGTCGCGTGTTCTGAGTGTTGCAGTCGCAGTTGGATGTCCACTCCTTGCCTCTTTGTCACCGGCGCCAACAGCACAGAGTCAATATGCTGCCGTCACAGCCGCCTGCCTAGCTCTGTCATGTTGACGTCGTCGTTGGCGCGAAAAACGCTATTTTTCTGCAGGGGAAACGGCACGTCATGTAGCAAATACAGTAAACATATGCGCCCTGCACGCATTTAGCGGCGGTGTTGGCCGACAGACAACGCCAGGCACTCGGAGGGCCCTGTGCGTGCCGTGTCCTCCCCTTGCGTTACCCGGCAAGCTCTGGCTTCCCACCACCGCCGAGGTCAGGCGGCCTCCTGGCCGCGTTCAGGTCGGCAGCGACACTCGTTGTGGGTGGCACAGACAATACGTATATGGCGAAGCTATACGTGACGCACAGCGAACGTTCAACATAACGTGGGTAACAGCGCCAGTCTAGCCAGTCATTATACACCAGCCTACACCAGGCAGCAAGCCGCAGGGCGACGAAGCACGGCGACGCAGCACGGCGACGAATGAAGCAGCGCGAAGAAGCGCCGGGGCCACGACTGGCCGATGCGTGACGCACGTGGGGCGCACTATAAAGCACACTAGTGGGGGGGGCGACGGGGCCGCGACGAAGGCGTGGTGATCGACGCAAACCGCACCAGCTCCTTTGTGCCGGCCACGTTGGATTGCTTGGGCGGCCTGTATGGATCCATCGCCGCCAGTAGCCGTGGGCGGCCTCACTACATCGCCGTTGCGACCCAATTGGGTCGCCCTTGCAAGGGTTGGAGGCAGCTGCGCAGGCGGCCATCTAGCCATCCAGCAGGTCGTCGCTGCGGAAGGGCGCCTCGGCGAAGCCCGCCGGGGGATGCGAGTTTGGCTTGAAACTAGGTGTAGTGCCGAGGGCCGTGCCGGCGGGTCCCCGGGTAAGGTGCAGGCTCCAATCCATGTGTCCCCACGGCATGTGCAGGAGCTGCCGCTCGGGCTCGGGGGCGGGCTGCAGCTTCACGTCATGGCTTGATCGTGGTGGTGCAGGGTGTGCTTGGTCGTCAGTTGATTGTGTGTGCAGCCTGGCTTGTGTGATGTGTGCGGACTGCGGAGGTGGCCGTCTACCGGTAGCTGCATCCAGTCCTGCAAGTGTGTATGTGTTGAAGAGGCACACGAGGGGTGTGTGGTTGCGGTTGTTTGCAGGCATACATGCACCCGATGGCGAGCCTCAAGCCAGCAAGCAATATGCGATGGCAGCTGCTGGTTCGTTCCTGAGGGCTGAGTGCCGTAATCCGCGCACGCGCGCAGCCCGCGCCGCTTTCTGTTGATTGTGGCACGAGACCAAGCACTCGCATTCCTCCAATACTGCCACAATTTATCCAGCTTCTCCACGATGCCCACTCATGCACGCCTACCAGCCGCCACAGGCCTATCAGCAGTCTCTCGAGTGAACGCGCTCGGCTGACGGCGCCCCCAGCCGCCACCCACACCCACTACCCCCGCCCGTCCTGGTGGGTGTGTGCACCGCACCGGCATGCATACTTCCCAATCCACATCATTCTACACTCCTCGGCCAGGAAGCGTGCATACCGCTGATGGCGTCATGCCTACTGTAGCGAGTGTGCCAATCCGACGGTGCCAGCAGCGCCGGCACCAGCCAGGCCCACCCGCCTCCGTCACGGTGCGCCCAGCTAGCAAGCTAGCTACAAAGCGGCCCAGCAGCTGGTGCCATGCGTGGTCGCGCTTGGACGATCGGCCCAACCCCATCCCCGGGTGCAAGACGGGGTCAAGAAGGCGCCTGGCAAACTAGACAATATCACTGGGGCTGCGAACCACCACCAGCAGCAACTACATCCCGCCTGCAAGGTAAGCCAAACATCTATTACCGGTACGCTATCCCAGCTGCACGCTGCGCGGCCGACCACGGCGGCGCCAGGTCAGTTGAACGATTTGGCACAAGCGCCGGCGTCCAGGGCGTCCAGCCCGCCCCGCGCTGTGCCTTGCGCGCTTCATTGCCGCTGGCTGCTCCTCGGGTTGCGAGCAGCAGGGCCCCGGCACACTCGCCGAGCCCATGGCAAACCACGCATTCTGACAGTAGCCGCCGCCCTCAGCTGCGCCTCGCGCGCTTGGCAGCCGGCTCGGCCTCCTGGCCCGCAGCCTCCTGCCGCTCCTCCGCGTCCGACACCGCCTGCCGGATCCGCGGCCGACGCAACACCAGGCGCCCCATGCTGGCCTCCGCGCCGGCATCTGCCAGCACCTGCTCCTCGTTTGCCACATACCAGTTGGCCAGCAAGGCCATCAGACCCTTTGACCCCGCATCGTCCGCCCACGCCAGCAGCCCTGGGAGGCTCCCCGCCGTCATTGTCTCCAGGAGCTGCCCCTGCGCCCCCTTGCACAGCTGTGGCAGTCGCAACCGGGCCGCCGGCGATGCCACGGAGGCTGCCAGGCCGCCGGGCCCATCCGACCCCGGCCCCGACCCGGCCGCCCCCGCTGCGGCCGCCGCAACCTGTAGGCCCTGGCCGGCGGCCGCTAGGTCCGTGGGAATAGCGGAGGTGTATAGGTAGAGCAGCACCACACGGAGCGCAGCGGCGCTGGTGACCGCTGGCAGCTGAACAGCGGTCGGGGCCGAGCCGCTACTTGAGCCAGAGCCGTACCTGCAGTTCCCGGCGCTCGAGAGCAGGGCGGGGCAGCGCTCCGCCAGCAGCGCCTGGTGCACGCGGACCTCCTCTCCGCCCGGCAGCACGAGGGCAACGTCCGGCGGCTCGGCCCACGGTGTGCCGCACAGCTGCAATGACACCACGGACAGGGCGGCCACCAAGGCAGACAGGTCGGCGGCTGCAGAGGCCTGCAGAGCCGCGCTGCCGCAGGGCGCTGCAGGCGGTGGGCCCCATGGCGGCGGCTGTGCAGGCAGGCGTGCTGGGCGTTTGCTGACCGGCTCCACTCTCCCTTGCAGCTCTGTGCCTGGGCCGGCGGAGGCCTGCGCAGCGGGAGGCCGCGCTTCCATGCCGGGGCCTGCAGATCGGCACACGGATATCAAAGACAGCGGAACAGAACGTGAGTCGTCAGCCAGGCCGACCCTACAGGACGTCCCTGAGCGAGGCCACAGTCATTATCCGGCTTAAGCCAACAAATCGAGCGAACGGCGATTGTGCGCTGTAGCCGCAATTACCGCAATGCCCGCTCTGCGATCCTCTCACCGTGCGCTCGGCGGCGCTCCTGGCCCAGCGAGGGGTTGGGCATGACTGGAGGCGCCGGCGGGCCTGAGGCAGCAGCTGCCCGCTGCGAAGGCGCCGGCTGCGGGATCGGAAAGGCGTGGGAGGGGGCTGGATTCTATGCAGTATGCGCAGGCTGCTCAAGTAAGACCCAGAGACCAACAAACGGCTTGCAGCTCTCGGCCAGGGCCGGTCCCTGCAGTCCCTGTACCTGCTGCAGTGGTTCGAGTATGGTCTGCCGCCGCTGGCCCGGCTCAGTCCCGCCGCAGCTGGCAGGCGCAGCCGCTGCGGAACAGGGGATAGGTGCGGCGATACGGCTTGAAGGCTGGGAGGCCACAGGTGCTGGCAACAGCATCCCGCCGATAGGGCAGCCATATGTCCAAGAGAGCGCAGGGTGCGGTTACATTACCCACCTGCGCAAGTCATGGGTTGCTCGGGCCGACTACCTGCCGCTGGGGCGGCAGCGGAGGCTGCTATCGCCTGGGTGGCGCTGCGCTGCAGGTAGGCGCCGGCGGCACCACACGCTGACCATCCCGGCGCAGCACCTTGCCTGGCCGACGGCTGCGCGGTGCTCCCTGCAGCACCGCCTGTGAGTGGCTCCGGCCGCGGTGGCTGGTGATGCGCCTGCCAGCTGCCAGTGGCGGCACAGCACCCAGTCGCGAGGGTGTTGGGCGTAGGGCCCAGGTCCTCGACTGCTAGCGCCGCCGCTGGGCCACACTGCCGGGCTGTGTCGCCAGGCCCCGTTTGACGCCCCCGGCACCCCCCCGGTCATGGCGCGCGCCTCCGCCTCCGCGGCTTCGATTGCGCAGGGCAGCGGGCCCTGGGGCTGGGGACCGATAGGCTGGCTGGCCTCCCGCTGCAAGGTAGCACTGACGGCCGCAGGGAAGCCCGATGGCAGCAGGCTGCCGGCCTCGACCACCAGCTGCAGCTGCCAGCCGGGCTGCGCGCCGATCTCAGCCAGCCAGCGCGCCAGGCCCAGCAGCTGCCACGACCATCCGCCCAAACGCTTATCCCAGAGGGGGATGAGGCTGCCCACGCGGCGTGTGCCCGAAGAAAGAGCACCAGTACTCTGCGGCGGCTGGACAGTGATGTGGGTCGGCTGCTGGGTGGAGGTCAGCTGGGACGGGGGCCGCGCGGCTGCAGTTGCCAGTACCGGCACGACGCAGCGCGGCAGCATGCTAGTCGAGCAGGCCTCGGCACCGAGCAGGGCCCTGGCGTCCGAGGCTTGCAGGACCGCGCGGTCCGCGGCCATGGACGCCGCAGAGATGAGGATACGGCACGTTGCACCGGAAGCTGCTGGCCCGCTTGCCGCGCTGACTTGGCCATCCACAGCTCCACCGTCGGCGCCAGCTGCCGAGCAGCCTGCGGGCACCGGGCCTGGCGCAGCGCCGCCTGCGGCCGGCACGCCCCTGTCCTCGCCTGCAGCGGCGGCGATGTCACTGCCGGCCGCGTGCACCCGCGGCGGCCGCTCGGGCGCCGCTTCAGGCAGCCCCTTGCTGGCGCTGACAGGAGCAGCCCTGCCCCGCACCACCCGCAGCACGACCGCCTCCACCGGCTGGCCCCCAGCAGCCGCGTCCGGCGGCCACGTCCGCCTCACCGAGAACTGCAGCACGTCTCGCCCCGGCACGGCATGGCGCGCGCGCAGCCAGTGGTGCAGGCCCTGCAAGCGCCACGAGCCGCCGCTGCTTTGGACCATCCAGGCGTTGGCCAGCAACGCCTCCGATAGCCCGCCGGCGTGCTCCGTCAGCGGCAGGCTGGAGCCCTCCCGCAGCGCGCGCTGGGCGCCCAGCAGGTGTACGGCCTGGTCGCCAGGGAAGCTGCCATTGCCGCTGTCCACGTGGCCCCGGCAGATGGGCATGAGGAGAGTGCCTGGAGGCCCCTTGGTTGTGCAGGCCTGGAAAGCGCCCAGCGTTGTTGGCGACGCGGCGGACGCGCGCGGCAGGCCGGCCCTGGCGAGCGGGTCCGAGGTGCCGCCGGGGCTGAAGGGGAGGGCTGCGGGCTGTTCCGGGAAGGGCGCTGCGAGGATGCGCTGGGCCGCCTTGACGTGCAGGCTGGATGGCGTGTGGCTGGAGAAGCTTGTGTGCCCGCTGCCGGTGGGCTCCGCGAGCGTGCGGCCGTCGGGCAGCGCAAACAGACTCAGCTCGGCGCCAGGGTGGATGCCCAGCGCCGCCGCGAGAGGGCCGCAGCCGTGTAGCACGCAGCGCAGGCCAGAGACGGATGCGCGGCCACCGCAGCGGGAAAGCGTCACAGCAAAGAGCCGCAGCTCGCCGCCGACGCGTGCTGTCAGCAGGACTGACAGGCTGACGGCCGTCTGCAGCACCGCGAACGCGGCTGGGTAGGCGGCGCGCAGGGCGTCTGGGCCAACCAGGGTCCAGCCCGCCCGGAGCAGCACCGTTCCCAGCAGGGTGGCGTCACATGGCGCATGGCTGGGCAGATCGCGCTGTTGCCAAGTAGGTGCAATCAAGGGATGACCGCTTGGCGATGGAGCAGTCCCGTCTGATCTGATCATAGGCTTTCAGGAACTCCTGAGGATGGTGGGCAACACAGGCGCCTCTGCCTGACGTCTACGTTGCATGAACGCACAACCGGGCCTGCTAAATTGCGCTGATATGCAAACCCGTCGAGTCGCGACATGCGCAAGCAACCGCTCCGAGGCTTGCTACCTCTGTAACAGCTTCCAACGGTGGGGGAGGAAGCAGCTCAGGTCTAGGTGTTGTTCATTTGGTAGAACTGCAAAAGCAAACCATACCTGGGCGCTTCTTGCCCCGCTTGGCCTCCGACATCTTGGCCTTGGTGGCGTCGGTGTGCTTCTTGCCCCGCAGGGCCTCCGAGATCTTGGCCTTGTGGGCGTCGGTGCGCGGGGCGGTGTGCTTCTTGCCCCGCTTGGCCTCCAAGATCTTGGCCTTGGTGGCGTCGGTGAGCCCGGCAGTGCGCTTCTTGCCCCGCCTGGCCTCCGACATCTTGGCCTTGGTGGCGTCGGTGCGCTTGATGCCCAGTGCAACATCGTGATGTACGTGATCTGGACGGCTCCTGGCGGCCGGCACGTTGCCCACGGCGACGGCGGCAGGGGCAAGAAGGCCGGCTACAAGGCCCGCTACGTGGTGAAGGTCGGCGGCCTCGAGCCCACGGGCTCCATCTACCTGCGCATGGAGGGCGGCCAGGAGGAGGAGATCAAGTACCCGGCCGCGTACTTGATGGACCCGTCTACCGGGTCCCTG
>BDDC01000578.1:25258-53461 GCA_001662425.1 Chlamydomonas sphaeroides
GTCGGAGGCCAAGCGGGCCAAGCGGGCCCAGCATTAGCGGCGGCGAACTGCTTGCGTTTCCTGGAAAGCGTGGAGCGATCCAGTATCTGCTAGGGTAGGCTGGATGGCCTCTTGGTTGCGTGACAGGCGAAGCTGTCGCGAGAAGTCATGCAAGGTTGAGTCAGCTCGGGCCTGCGTCCGTTATGGTGATGCAGCAATACTAAATAAAAGTATGCTCTTCACAACAGGGCACACACGCCTCAGCGTGCCTCGCGTGCTGGGTACTGCCATTTACCCCACTTTGTGCCCCGCCTTGTGCCCCCTCCCCTGCTCGTGCCCCTCGACAACCTGCCGCTTCTACTACCGCACACCATATCCACGGTCACAGCACCAGCCAGTACAGCTGACTCAAATTATTGTCAGGTGCGTCGGCCCCTTTATACGCATGATAGCTTGCCCTTGACCGATGTGCGTGTGGCCGCACCCTTTGCTCGGCCAGGAGGCCTCCTGTGCTCGGCAGGCAGCCATGCCACCACAAGAGGCACCGCGACAACAGGTGCGGAAAGCCCGTGTTGCGACGGCAGTGTGTGCAGGGACCGTCCTGCTGCGTGCCTGCTGACTTGTGATCATGCGCTCCGCCGCAGGCCCCACGACCCCAGTCCACGCGGAGCAGCGGCCCTGCCAACGCCTGCAGCAGCAGACGCCGCTCGAGCTGTTGCAGCAGGTAGGCCACGTCGGGGGCGGGGCTTTGCTGCTGTGGCCCGCCGACACAACACACTCCAGGACGCCGAATGATGGCTGCAAACCTGCATCGCGGGCAAGGTCGTGGTGTGCTTTACCTGGCAACTCGGCATTGAGTCCCTCTCACGCCTGCCCGACCCCACAGCCTGCCGTCGCGCCAAGCACAAGAGCTGCCGGGGAGCCGCCGGTGCAAGCGCCTGCACCCGCTGACATGCCAGGCGCCACGCCTGTCCAGGGTAAGCTTCGGCGGGCGGTTCAAATGACAGTACACGCGCCCCCCTCCTGAACCAAAAACCCCGACCGACGGCCACCCTCATAAGCCACATCCTCACTCGCGCACTCAAGGTGCACCGCAGAAACCTGCATGTCGTGTGATCAGCAGCAGCCCAAGTAAAAGGATTGACCTTCCTGTTCTCTTTGCCGTACTGTAATGCAGCATGTCGCGGCGTGGAAGCTCAGCCGCCGGAAGCCCAAGCGCCGGGCGGGGTTGCATCGAGCTCACCTCGTGACAGCGGCACGGAGCCTGCCCAGCCAGGGGACCATCCCCAGCTCCTCCACCCCAACGGCTCTCCGGAGCAATCGGCGGGGCCGCTCGCAGCGACCCATGCCGGCGCGGCGACGCTGCAGGCTTCTGCAACCGCCGACCTGTCCGCCTTGGTGGCCCCCCTGTCCGTGGTGTCATCGCAGCTGTATGTGCGGCACACCGTGGGCCGAGCCGCCGGACGTTGCCCTCGTGCTGCCGGGCGGAGAGCAAGTCCGCGTGCACCAGGCGCTGCTGGCGGAGCGCTGCCCCGCCCTGCTCTCGAGTGCCGAAAACGGCAGCTACGGCTCTGCCTCTGGTAGCAGACCGGCCCCGACCGCTGTTCAGCTGCCAGCGGTCACCAGCGCCGCTGCGCTCCGTGTGGTGCTGCTCAACCTCTACACCTCCGCCATTCCCACGGACCTACTGGCCGCCGGCCAGGGCCCATATATAGGTTGTGGCGGCCGCAGCGGGGGCGGCCAGGTCAGTGCCAGGCAGGGTTGGATGGGCCCGGCGGCTTGGCAGCCTCCGTGGCATCGCTGGCGGCCCGGTTGCGACTGCCACAGCTGTGCAAGGCGGTGCAGGGGCAGCTCCTGGAGACAATGACGGCGGGCAGCCTCGCAGCGTCGCAGGGCTGCTGGCGTGGGCGGACGATGCGGGGTCCGGGGATTTGCTGGCGTCACTGGCCGACTGGTACGTGGCGCACGAAGAGCACGTGCTGGCGGACTCCGCCGCGGAGGCCAGCATGGGGCGCCTGGTGTTGCGTCGGCCGCGGATCCGGCAGGCGGTGTCGGACGCGGAGGAGCGGCAGGAGGCTGCGGGCCAGGAGGCCGAGCCGGCTGCCAAGCGCGCGAGGCGCAGCTGACGGCTGTGGTGAAGCGTAAGCGGATGGAACCTCCTGTCGTAGCGGACTGCTGTACGTAGCCGTACGTAGGATTTCAGGCGAGCCAGCAGGTCAGTCGTGTCTCTGGCCCTGTATAATCTGCATCGGCGCGCAGGACTCGGTTCGTGCTGGGGGGTACGAATGGCATGCTGCCGTAGCCGCAGGCATGGTATGGGCGCCTTGCTTGACTTCCATGCCCGACGGACGGATGTATGTCCTTACTTGCTTGAAGCGTTACGTAGTTGTGGGCTCAGTGCTTGGCAGCGGAATGGCTGTCAACGGCCACCAGCTCTGTGACCCTACATACATATGTGCATGTGCTGCAGATGTATGTTCGCTCCCTGTGTCGATTGCAAAGACGCACGTAGAGCACGCATACAGTTGTCAGCTAATAAAAAAGCTGGATGGACCATGGTAGATGAGCAGGTCCGAAGAGCAATGCAGCCATGCAACGTCGCCATGCAACGTGCGCGTACGGATCCGGCTGTCGGTGAACAGTGCAGTCGGCCGACCCTGCGCTCCCGTGGCGCTCCCCTCAGGCGGCCGTGGGGTTAGCCCAGGGTTCGTGCCGGGGTCATCATAACCGTAACAGGAGCAAGGAGCGCGCCTTGAATCAGATTTGCCACTAGCATTTACCGTTAGGTATCCGCACATACGCACGTACGCATCGCAACAAACAGCGCGCACTGCCTCCGATCATGGTGGCGTGGCCTCTAGTGCCGACGTGGAGGTAATTAACTCCGCCGGTATCACCAAGGAATACAGCGACACCCTACTCGACGGATGCTGATGGCACAACTACGAGCAGCGAACGTGATGCTGCAGCTTTGAGTGGCCCGCCTCAGCTGTCCGATAGGTAAGAGCTATCGCTTTCGTGTGCTGGGGTCCATCTTCCCTTCCCTTGCACCAGATACTGCCAGCGCTTGTGCACTCGGCTGCTGTGTGTCATCCCCCCCGGACGCCCCTACAGGGTAGATGCACGGCGCCCGCTCATCGCACGCGGCAGCGCACCCCGACGGCCTCTCATCAGGCCGTGAGGTCGCGCCGGGGCCGCCGCCTGTCAAACCGGAGCCAGGCGTGGAGCCTGCCCCTGCTGCCCACGACAACGCAGCGACGGAGGGTGAGCCCGTCGACGCGACACCGCAGGCAGGGCTGCCGCCTGACGTATGGCCGCATGTACACGTCTGCGCTGACACTGCGATGTGCCTCCTTGGGGATACCGACTGACATGTGGCCCTGCCTGAAGGTTCCACTGACATGCATGACTCGCGTGGCGCATGCGTGCTCCCACACGCAGTAGCTGTGGCAGCAGCCGGGGGCACTGGCGGCAGCCGAGGGAGGTCAGGCAGCCCCGGGGTGGCAGTTTCCGGGCGGTCGGAAAGCCAATCAGCAGAACCCCGTGACAGCCTCAGCCCGCTGCCCTCTGGTGGCGGCCTCCCAGCTCCTGGGCCCGAGCTGGCAGCTCTGACCATGCAGCTGGCCCCAGCGTCGCTGCCGGAGCGCGGATTCAAAACCGGTACAGCCTACGTGCCGCAGCGGACAGCAGAGTGGCTGCTCGGTGAAGAGGTGGCCGCAAAGGGGCTGGAAAAGGGGCAGAAGGTGCCGCTGCGGCCGGCCGCGGGCGGCGACGCTGCGGCCGCAGCCTGGCTCAGCAAGGCGTCGATGCGGGATCAATACCAGAAGATATACAGGACGGGGCCCAACCAAGGGAAGCACAGGCCGCATTCCTGGCAGCTGAAAGGCCTCACCGAATGGCTCCGAGGTGTTGGCGCCCAGCCCGGCGACTCGCTCTGCCTGGGCCCGGTGCCCGCGGCTGAGGGCCAGCAGGGCGCGGCCGGCACCTGGCTCGCGGCCGTCACCGTGCAGCTGCAGCGGCAGGCGGCGGTGACAGATGCTGAGAATGCTGGCGGAGTGCCAGCGAACCTGGGGCGGGCGACCAAGCATACCCCTAATACCCCTGCAGCCACGCCAAGGGAGCGCAGTCGCAGCGACGGCAGCCCAGCCGCTGGGGCAGCCGTGGTCCTGTGGGGGCCCGCCGCGGCCGCAGCAGCTGGTGCAGCAGGCAGCGTCCCAGCAGGCACGGAGAGCTCTCGGCCGGGACAGGCGCCGCGGCCCATGGCAGGCGGCATCCGCGGCAGCGGCGCGGCGGCCTTGGGCGCTAAGCGGCATGCCACGGGGCCGGCCGCTGAGGGCGGCTCAAAGCGCAGATGGCGGCTTTCGGACGACATCCAAGGCGCCGGCTGTGCTGCCGGCAGCGTAGCACAGCAGGCGCCTGCTATCGACGGAAGTGTAAGCCGGGAAGGGCCGATGGCGGACGAGAACACGCCTGTCCGACTGCCCGCGGGGGGTGCGCCACAGCCGCGCAGCGGCGGGGGCCCTCTGGGGGCTGCCGCCGGCGGTCGTGGAGCAGGCGACGGTGGGGGTGCCAACAAGGGCTCGGCGTCGGTGCCTGTAGCAGCGCCTCCTCCTCAACATACTGCCTGCATAGCGCTGCGCCTGCACCGAGGCCAGCTGTCGGCGCCAGCGGCCGAGCTGGAGGCGCTGCTGCCTGCCATCGTCAGTGAGGCTCGCGAGACAACCCACCCCCAGCCCCTGGAGCTGCACACCCGTGATCCTGACGGCGGGCTCCGGTGCCATCGCTTCCTTGTATCATTGTCCGTCGGCACCTGCCATTTCTGGGACTTGACTAGAGTTCTGGGCCAGTTCGTGGCGGCTGGGAGCGGCCGTGGCGGCTTGGCCGTCCGGCTGCGGCTGCTGCCAGACGGTAGGGCGCTGCTGGAGGTGGTCGGCGCGGCCACAGCCATGGCTCCGTTGGCGGCCGCGGAGCGCTCCGCTGTGCCGCCGCCGCTGCCGCCGCCGCCGCCACCGCCGCTGCCGGCCAGGGCGACTGCTGTCGCAGCTGTCGGTGCGGCCGCCAGCTCGGTTGAGACACAGGCACACATTTCAGCGGCTGTGGGTCATCAGGGTCCGCAGCCACACGTGACCAAGCCGGCGCAAGCAGCAGGCGGCGGCTGCGGCCCCAGCTGCGCTGCAGACGGGGGCAAGGGCGTCACTGGCGCTGCCGGCGGTGCTGGCCGAGGCGGCGCTGCAGGCGGTGTCGGCACCAGCAGTGGTGCTGCAAGCAGCGGCGGCAGCGCCGGTGCAGACGCCGGCGCCGGCGCCATCGGTGCGCGCTCTCCACCACCACCACCACCGCCACCCGTCAGGGGCACTGCGCCTGTAGTGGGGACCAGCGCCGGTGTGCCCAGCTTGGACGCCTTGACGCCGCGACTGTTCAAGGTGGGCGTGCCCGGCGGGGCCGCCCCACAGTCGCTTCCTCCTCAGCCTCAGCAGGGTGAGTCCGGGCTTTCGCTTGGTGCACGTGGGTGCTGTGGTTGCGCACACCGCCGGCCAGGGCTACGCCAAACAACCATTGCTTTGCGACCCACCTCCCGTGCACAGCAGACCGCGGCACGGACCGTGCTACAGCGCGGACGCCGCCGGCATCAAACGACGGCTGTCCGACCTCCCCGGCTGCGGCGAGCCTTGAGCAGGCGCGAGCGGCCGTGGGCCCCTTCGGTGCCCGTGGCCCTCTGCCCACACCTGCTACCGAGCCCAGGGCAGCCATGGCAGCGCCAGCTGGTCCAGCCAAGCCGGCAGCGGCGGCCTGCGTGGCAGTCGTCGCAGACTATAACTCCACTCATGCTGTCGCGGCTGCGGCGACAGCAATACTGGCGAAGACTGGTGCGGCGCTGGGCCCGACGTCAGGTAACGAGTGAGAGGAGCTTGCAGCCAGAGCTGCCCAGCGCGGGCATGCTCAGGGCCCGACAGACGAATGCGACTGCTCATGACAAGCAATGTGTGTGGCCACTCCACCCGCAATGTGCGTGTGCATGTGTTGCCCCACCCAACCGCAGGCGCCGCCGCCCCGGCCGCACCAGCGCAGCCAGGGCACCCAGCAGCAGCAGGCGTCCAGCCCTCCCCGGGAGTGTCCGATGAGCGCCCCAACGGCTCAGTGCCAGTGGCCGCGAGAGAGGGCCTGACGTTGGGTAAGCTAGGCGCAGAAACGTGCAGACAACAGCAACCCACCTCCTCAGGGTCGCAGGTCTGTGGCCAAGCGGCCGACCTCCCTTCCTCTCCTCTCCCTGCGCCTAACCTCGTTAACCTATCTACCAAGCCCCCCACCCGGCCGACCTCCGCCAACGCAGGCGCCGCATCTCCTGCGATTGGGCGGCAGGGGCAAGCCGCTGCCGATGGCGCTGCTGGCTGTCCTCGCGAGCCGGCAGACGCGGAGGAGCGCCCTCGCGGGGATGCCCAAGGGGCAGCGTCAGCTGCCAAGCTGGCCGAGTCTCTGCCGCCGACACAGCAGCAGCGCGCGCAAGGCAGCCCCACGGCGGCACAGCGCTGCGGTGAGCGGTGTGGTTCTTCGGGGCATTCGTTGGGCGTTGTGAAGACGACCTGCACCCGCACTCCGCCTAGCTCCTGGTGTGGTGACACTGGACACTGCCCTGGCAATCGGCACGATCGATTTTGCTTTGCCAGCGATGCGAGCGCACGGCCTGGCTGCCCGCTTCCCCATCGCCACCCCAGGTTGTGAATCACAGGCGCCCACGGCAGCGGCCCAGCCTTCTGTGGACGGCGCGGGACCTGCCGGCGGTCAACAGGAGCAGTTGGTGGGCACTGCTGTGAAAGCGACTGCAGCGGCAGGTGGCACCGCCGGGGCCGCCAGCGGCCCTCCCAGCTGGCTCCAGCAGCGGCTGTCCCGCCTGGAGCTCCTGGCATCGGACCTTGGGGCCCTGCTGCGGGGGGAGGTGCCCGGCGCGCCACCCGACGTCGTTGTGCTGGCGGGCGGAGAGGAGGTCCGCCTGCACAGGCCGCTGCTGGCGGCGCGCTGCCCCGCCCTCGCGGAGATGCTGGCGGCCGGCGGGGAGGGTGTTGGCGGGCCGGCGACGAGGCTCTGCCTGCCGGGCGCCAGCGCCGCCGCCTTCCGCTTCACGTGCAGCTACCTCTACACCGCCGCCGTGCCTGAGCTGCTGCCGTCGCAGCCGCCGCCTGCCGCCGACGGGGCCGGCGGCGGCACCGAGCAGTCCTCCTATGCCCTGGCAGCCTCCGTAGCGTCTCTGGCGGCCCGGATGCGACTGCCTCAGCTGCGCGGTGCGGCGCAGGGTCAGCTACTGACGGCAGTGACAGCGGGGAGCCTCCCAGGGCTGCTGGCGTGGGCGGATGATGAGGGGTTGGGGGATCTGGTGGCGTCGCTGGCCGACTGGTACGCAGCCCACGAGGAGCAGGTGCTGGCAGACGCTGGCGCGGAAGTCGGCATGGGGCGGCTCATGTTGCGTCGGCCGCGGATCCGGCAGGCGGTGTCGGACGCGGAGGAACGGCGGCAGAGCGCTGAGCCCCTGGCGCAGCCAGCGGCACAGCGCACAAGGAATTGCTGAGGCTACGGTGCCCTGTGCGTGCGTTTGCGAGTCGAAATAAACCACGCGTGCAGTACGCAGAGTAGTTGCTTGCTCGTGCGCCTCAAGCGAGCACGCGGAGGCCAGCATGAGGGAGCTCTTCCTGCTGGGACGCTGGCTTCGACGAGCCGTGATGGAGGCTGAGGAGGACGGGAAGGCGGCAGGGCAGAACAGGACGGGACCGGCTGCAATTGCCCTCCTTGCATTCAGTAGTTATACGGCTACATACAGCGCGGGGGGAGATGGGTTGCCGGGCCTGGTTAAAACGCAGGACTAGAGCCAAATGGCACTAAACTGCGGCCTGTTGCTGTGGGTACCGACCATGTTTTGTAATTTTAGCTTAGCAGAGGATTGCTGTGGACGAAGCTTCATGGATTCGATTTGCTTTATTTCATGGCGCGAGTCTGTATGTTGGCTAGCCCATGGGTAGCTGCATGCAGGGCGCGTGCTGCCATGCTTTCATGCGTAGGTTGCATCGGGCCAGCTAGGCCAGCCCCTGTCCACCCGGGACCGACGGAGGCAGCAGGGACGCGTGCGACGCGATACGCGGTGGGGCCATTAGCAAAGCAACAGCCGTGATGACAGGCGGGATAGGGCGCGCAGGCGCGGCGGGGGCTGCGGTGACGGGCTGCTATGGCGAATGCAGCGGCCCCGGAGGCGGAGAGGCAGGCCCTGGCAGATAGGGGCGCGCTCTTTGATTGGATGCGACGTGGAGGGCAGCGGCGTCACACGGTCACATAGAGTGGGGCCAGGGGTGTACCGAACATGCATGGCCCATGTTGATGGGCACGGCGGCACGGAGGGTTTCCAATTACAACCAGAAGGATGCCAGGAGAGGAGCAGAGAGGCACGGAGGGTTGGCCGCCGCCCCTCGCCATGCGGCCGCCGGGGCCGCGGCCGTGCTCTGGCGCGGCTGTTGTCCTGGAGTAAATCGTGAGCGTGTTGCTCATTTGCTCGCTCATGACAACTAGTCGCTCGCAAGTATGGCGCTCGCTCGTCTCTGTAGCCGCTCCCGCACCCATGCTCGCCAGCGACTGCACTCTGCGCGCATCTCACATCGTCATCGCGTTGCCCCGCCCCCCATACTCCCTGCCTGCCGGGTCGCCTGTCACCACTGGGCCCTCACAGCCCCTGCCACTCGATGCGCCCCCCGAACGAGTCCGTGGCCGCCGCCGCCCCCACCGCCGCCGCCGCCGCCGCCCCCCGGCCCCGCCCGCCCGTACCGCGGCCGCGACCGGCACCCACCGCCGCCGCCGCCATCTTGCGGCCGCCGGCTGCTGACCCGCCACGGCCGCGGCCCCTCGCTCCACCGCCGCCACCGCCGGCCCCACCAGCTACAACCCTGTCGCCCGCAGGCTCTCCCGGCTCCCCGTCAGCGTCTGCATCCGCCGCCTGGCGGCCGCGCTTCCTGCCGTCTGCACCGCCTCCGCCGCGGCCGCCACGACCGCCAGCGGCCGGCGGCACCGCCGGCAGCGGCGGGGCATGCGGCCCAAGCGGCGACGGTGCGCCGCTGCCGTTGGGTCCGCTGCCCCAGCTGCTCGGCGGCGGCAAGCCAGCCGGGTCCGGTAGGGAAGCCCCAGGCGGCACTTGCCAGGGGGGCGAGTGGGCCGCCGCCGGCGGCCGCGGCTGCGATGGTGGCGGCGGCGGCGGCGCAAAGGCCCTTTGCTGCGGACCCGGTGGCTGCAAGCTGCCCTCGTAACGGGAAAGCGAGCTCGCCGGCGGCGGCCGCCAGCTGCCGTTGCCTTGCAGGCTGGCGCCGCCGCCAGGGCCGCCGGGGCATGCGCTTGCGGCCGCCGCCGCCGACTGGCCGCCGACGGGTGGCGGCGCGTATCCGGGGGCCGGCGCTCCGACAGGCGCTGTTGCCGGCTGTGCCTGGCTGACGAACAAGCCGTTGCGCTGGCCGGGGCCCCAGCCTTGGCCTGGCCCGGTATTCTGCGACGACCAGGGCGCCGCCTGTGGGAGCTGCTGGGCCAGCGGCAGCGGCTGCGGCACCGGCACCGGCGGGGATCTTGGAGCCGCGCGAGGGCCTTGCGGTGGCGCCCAAGGCGCTGGTGCCAGGGGCTGCTGCGGTGGTGGCGCGGCACGCGCGACCGGCGGTGGCTGCTGCGGTGGCGGCGCGGCGCGCGCGGCCTGCTGCAACGCCGACGCCTCGGGCGGCCGCGGCCCGGGGGGCGGCAGCTGTTGCGAGGGCAGCGCGCCACCGCTGCTGTCGTAGCCCAGCCCAGCCCCGGAGGCTCCGCTGCCAGTCCGCTGCGGCCCGTCCACCGCTGCCTGCGCTGGAGCTGGCGCCGGCGCCTGCCCTTGCTGCTGCGTCGGTGCCGGTGCCGGCGCCTCGGGCTGCGGCCGCCGCACGCGGCTCATGGTGAAGGCCGTCAGCGGCCTCCGCTGCGGTGGCGCCGCCGGCGCTGCGGCGGCCGGGGTTGCGGTGGCGCCGCTACCGGTGCCACCGCCAGGAACGGCGGCAGCTGACCCCGGAGCGCTCGCAGCGCCGGGCGCAGGAGCGGATGTTGGCAGCGTGGCTCGGGGGAGGGGAGCGGTGACGGCGGCGGCGCCGGGCCTGGGCGCGGCAGCGGAAGCCGGCTGCCGCTCCGGTGGCTGCGGCTGGGGCTGGGGCACGGGCGCGGGCGCGGGCGCGGCATGGGAATACGGCTGCGGCTGCGGCGGCCGCGGCGGTGGCTGCGGCTCCGGCTGCGGCGGCCGCGGCGGTGGCTGCGGCTGCGCCCTGCGTATGGTGGTCAGCTCCTCGTGGACCACCACTGCGTGTTTGTTGGGAGGGGTAGGTGGCATGGGGTGCAGGGGCCCGGTCACAGCGGGGCAGGCTAACGACCACCCAGCAACTTGCCAACGATGAGCCTGCACCACAGGCTCGTGCCAGTGCGGGCTTGGCCATGATGCAGGCACAGGCACAGGCGCGCGCACCGCGGTGACGGGCTGGAGGCCCACAAAGTAGCCCTGATTAGGGCATCACCTCACACACCCACACAAACACAGGGGGTGACAGGGGCGCCGGCTACGCGACGCACCCGTGCTCTTGACGCCAGCCGCTCCCGGGCCGCCCATGCCGCCCGAGCCGGCCGCGGTGGGGCTGCTCGGTGTGGGCGAGCGGTGGCCGAGCCCGCCTGCCTGGCGGCCGCCGGAGCCGCCGGCGCGGCCGGGCTGCTGCGGCGCTGCGTGCATCTCGTGCACCGTGATGGTGTTGCGCAGGAGCGTATTGGGTGAGGCCTGCGGGCGGCCGGGCAAGGCACGGTGTGTGGGGGCAGGGCGGCGTGTAAGAGCCAGGGCCCCCGGACTCTGGGAGGCCATGTCGTCATGGGGTACAAGCTCACTGCCGCCGCAGCGCACGGCGCGCCACACCCACCCACACCACCCCCCACACCTGCAGTGTCCTGGTGATGACAGTCTCCTGGAATACCACCGGCCGCCCGCCGGCGCCACCACCGGAGGCCATGCCGCCGCCGCCGCCGCCGGCCATGCCGCCGCCGCCAAAGCCGTAGGCACCCGCCCCGCCGCTGGCGCCTGCCACGCCGCTAGCGCCGGCGGAACCGCAACCCGAGCCGGCCGGCGACGGGTGCCGCGGCGGCCGGCCGCGGCCCAGGCCAGCGGCTGGACCAGGCCGGCGGGCTCCGGACCCGCCGGGGACTGCGCTGGGACCAGGCCCCCAGTCTGACGGCGCGGGCGCGCCGCGGCCGTAGCGCCTGCCGGTTGGCCCCGGAGCCCAACCGCCGCCGCCGCCGCCGAACTCGTCGACGCCCTCAGGCTGGCTGCCGTCTGCGGCGCCCGCCCATGCGCCACCCTGCGCTCCGTAGCCGCCGTGCTGCGCGCCGTGCTGCGCCGTGAAGCCCGGGTGCAGGTCCGAATCCTGGCTGACCTGGTAGCACGCGCCGTCTGGCTGGCTGCCGAGGTCCTGCAGCTCATCCGGTCCGTCTACGGCGCCGTACTCCGTACCGCTGCCGCCGTACCCACCACCACCGTAGGTACCTCCACCGCCGACGCCGTTGCGGTTCCGGTCCCAGTGCGGCAGCGGACCGCTGCCCGGGTGTTGGAACCCTCCGTCACCGGGTTCGCTGCCATGGACGTCGTGCCCGTCAAACTGCTCGTCGCGGTCAACGCCTGCCGTACCGTCGCCGTACGCTTCATCGTCGTCGGGCTCCGTGATAGTATAAGGCACAGCCGGCTCCGAGCTATAATTTCTCTGGCCGTGCCCATAGGGGTGGTTTTGGCCTGGGTGGCCTTGCGCGGCAGGGAAGGGCTGCTGTTGGTGCTGGTGCTGGTGTTGCTGCTGCGCGAAAGCGGCGCCCCGGTAGCCCTCTGTCGGCCGCTGGTACTGATTGTGGCCGTGCCGCTGCTGGTGCTGGTGCAGGTGCTGGTGCTGATGCTGGTTCTGCCGGGCAACGAGCGGTTGGAGCTGCGGCGCCTGCGCGCCCTGCCAGTCCCCAGCGCCCGGCCAAGCAGGCTGCGACAACGGCGGTTGGCCGCGGCCCGACCCCCACGGCCCCGCCTGCTGCGGGCCCTGCGGGCTCGGTAGCCACGGCGGCGGCCGCTGCTCTGCCGCCCAGGCGGGGGCGCCCTGCGCTACCCAGGCCGGCGCGGGCTGCGCTTGCTGCTGCTGCCCTTGATCCTGCCACGGCCGCTCACGGTGCTGCGGGCCCTGCTGCTGCGCGCCTCGCTGCTGACGCTGCTCCCGCGGGCCGCCCTCCTCGTCATAACCGTCTGCAGGCAGCAGCTCGGCGATGCGCGCCTGGCTCGCCGCCAGCTGCTCCTCCTGCAGATGGAGGACCGAGAGGCGCCGCCGGGAACATGCACTGGCAGGTCGGCACGGCTCTTGCAGTAGCGTAACAGCCAGGCTGGCATCCTGCACGGCGCAGGGCTGTCCCCTAGGCCAGGTAGTCCCCTGGGGCCATCTTGTGGTGCTGCTCCCTGCCCGCCGCGCCTTGCTCCCCAACGCCGCACCAGAGCCTTGGCGGCCAGCTGCAATGCGTCCCGCTCCCGCTCCGTCGCCTGCGCCTCGGCCTCCGCCGTGTCGGCTGCGCGACGCGCCTGCGGACAGCGGAGGAGCCAGCAGCGCTGCCAAGCAGCCCAGACAAGCGCCGAGCGCCCACATCCATCGCCCACCGCAGCGGCCAGCATCGCACCGTAGCGCGGCCGCCTTCCGGCGTCATCGCGCCCCGGCCGCTTGCCACCCTTCAACCCTGCCGTCGGCCGCCCGCCCTGCCCTCCCTTTCTCCCTGCCCCTCACCGCGGCTGCCTGCTCTGCCACCGCGGCCGCCTCTGCGCTCTGCCGGCCGAGCAGCGCCGCCACGGGGTGCTCGGGCCGGTCCATGGCGGCCAGGCGGGACGACAGCGAGGACCGGGCGGCCCCGGCGGTGGCCAGCCCTGCGTTCAGGTCTGGATGGGTGCGGGCGAAGGGCGCGATAGGCAAGGCTGAGGTGAGGCGCTGAGCGCTGGCGCGAGCGCGTTTCGGCCCCTGGTGGGGGCGCTAGGTTGCAGAGACGAGACTGTACCTGCGAGCTCGGCCTGCGCTGCGGCTGCAGCCGACCGCTCGGACCGCAGCTGCCCGCCCACGTCCTGCCAGCGCTGCCGGTAGTCAGCGAGCGCGGAGCGCGCGGTGGGGGCCGCCGCCTCCGCCGCCTGCCGCCGCGCCGCCAGCGCCGCCGCCGTGGTGGCTGCCGCCTCGGCGCTGTGCTGCGCCGCAAAGGCGTCAGCGGCGGCCTCCATCTCCGCCACCTTTTGCTCCAGCTCTAGGCGGCTGCTTGTGACTGAGGCCTGCGGCGATGCAAGCGGTTGACGGTGGCGGCGGGAGCGCCGTAAGCAAGCTGCCCAAGCGCGGGGACCGCACCGGCACCAGGGGTGCCCCTGACCGGCACAGTGCCCGGCGCCCGCCCGTAGCGCCGGACCTGGAGCTCCAGCTGCTGCCCCTCTACTGCCGCCCGCTGCTGCCGCAGCGCAGCCAGAAGGTCTGCCATGTCGCCTGCCTCAGCAGCAGCCTCGGCCGCATCCAGCTCTAGCTCGGAGCAGCGCGCGCGCTCACGGCTGAGCGCGGCGCCGGCCGCGTCCAGCGCCTGCTGCAGGCTCGCCGCCGCGAGCTGCTCCTCGCGGATGGCTTCATCGATAGCGTCCAGCTCGCGACGCACCAACGCGACGCCCGCAGCCAGCGTCGCTAGCTGCGAGGAGTCCATGGCGCGATGGATTGCTGTGTGTGATGCTGGACAGTAGGCGCAAGATGCTTAGAGTAATACCGCTGATCGTCGATGCGAGCTTTGGTTGGCGGGAAGCTGATTGATCGGAATTTGCGCGCATGGCTCAATGGCCCGCGGGTCACATGCAGCGTCCACCGAGGAGCGCCGAAAGCGCAAGGCACGGGAAGTTGAGTTGCAACATGCAAATGAACCCTCACGCGGTGGGCCCGCCAAGCACGCCGGAGTACGGCATGCGCAAAGCCGCCAGCCACCCGCCTTCACCCGCACCGCGCGCGCGCGGCCTACATACGCCCAGAATTTGTGCACGAAGAAGTCACGCTAATGCTAATGCACACGAGTGCCTCGGCTTCTACCGTGTTTACGAGGTCTCACGCCAAAGATAGACAAGTATAGAAAAGTAAGTGCACGGAACACCGCTAGGTATGTTCTCCGGCGCTCGTCGCATGAATGCCGGCCCACTGCATAAGCTAGGTGTAAATTTTCACTTGCACGCTCCCCTCCCGCCCCCTGCCACAGCGCCCTGGTCGCAGCGCACGCCCTGCGCAGCTCCTACTCAGTCACACGCTCCCCCAACGCTCCGGCATGAATAACCCTGCAATCGATAACCACCTAAAGTAACCGCCGCTAGTTGCGCTCTATACCAGCCGGACGCGGTCCATGCAGACCCACTGGTCCCACCAGCCTGCGCGCGGGCACGGCGGTTGCAGCGCAAGCGATGAGCACACGTGCGTGTCGTTACGCGGCCCACACCCGCCCCAGCTGGTGGCCATGCACCGCGTCCTCCCGTGGGCTGTGCATGTATGGCTGCACCTCTCGGGCCCCCTGGCCCCACCCCGCGGCCCCCATGCATCCCCCCACATGCCACCAAGCTCCCCGTCGCCCCGGCTCGGCCCAGCCCGGCCGCCGCCCACCGGCCCCACCCACCGTCGTTGCGGAACTCCAGCGTGTCCAGCTCGCCCACCGCGTTGCCGCCACAGCCCTGGAAGTCGGCGGGGTTGGTGATGACGCTCTGCACCGGCCAGCCGCTGAAGGCGGGCAGGTAGATCTGCGGAGGGTGCGGGCGAGCGAGGAGGGTGGTTGGCAAGGCCGAGGTCGGCACGCTGACGCCTGGTCTCGTTGGAGCCCGGGGGAATGCGGGTGGCTGCCGGCAGCGCGCAGGCCCACCTGCCAGCCCCAAAAGTAGGAGTCGGACCAGCCTGCGCGACGGGGGTGGTTGGGGCGTGGGGTGGCACGTCGGGTGCAACGACAAGGAAGCGTGTGAGTTGTGACCTAACAGGTGGCTTCAGCTCTGACCGCGCCACCGCGGCGACACGTGCGTCCGCCCAGCCAGGCGCCCAGCGGCACTCACGGTTCCAGGCGGGGTCGAAGTAGATGGGCTTCACGTCGACGATGCGCGTGGGCTTGCAGCCGCCCTGCACACCCGACCCGGGAACAAGGAGGCGGCGGGTGTGTGTGGGAGCGGCGCCGGGCGGGGTTGTGCGGTGGCCTTGCGTGCGGCTCACGGCCCGCGGCCGGCGGCCACAAGCTGCCCGCCCTCTCGTGCCGGGCGCCTTGCCCACCTTGCTGCCGGAGATGCTGACCCACAGGTCGGGCGTCTTGTGGTCCTTGCCCTCCCAGCCCGTGCGGTCGACGTACAGGTAGAAGCTGCACGTGGGGGCAGGGCGTGTAGGGAGGGGCACGACCAGGTCAGGTCAGGGTGGCTGCGCGGCGCGGTCGGCTGCATCTGAGCTGAGCCATGGATGCAGGTGAGCTCCGTTACCCACGTGACGTATTTGTGGTTCGCGAACATGCCCTTCCAGCCGCGCAGCGCCAGAGCGCCCTGCGACCAAACCAGCCAGCGCCCGGGGGCAGCAATGAGTCAGCGCGCCATCAGAGCAAAGCGGCAACGCTGCCTAGAGGGGCCCAACAAGAGCCATCGACCGCCCGGCGCCCGCCAGGCGGCGCCGCGCCCCTCTCCCACTCACCCCCACGTGGACCTTGCCGCACAGCGCCGGGCCGCCCTTGGTGCCGGACCTGGCCGAGTCCTGCAGCGGCTGCAGCCAGGTGTTCCATGACGCGTCATTGATGCCCTGCGCATACCTGCGTGCGGGCGGGCGCGCGGGCGCGGCAAGCACAACAATCACAGCCAGACAGTGCGCAAGCATCTGCTGGGGCCGGTGCGGCAGGGGATACGAGCAGGCGGTTGGGGGAAGGAGGAGGTGGCAGGCTCGCGGCGGCGCCAGCTCACCCGTCCTGGAACAGGTCCTGCGGCGCGGTGTAGACCGAGGTCTCGGGCCAGTCGCGCGCCAGCCGAGGAGTGCCTGTCCGGCCACGGCGGGGCGCGCAGGGGGCTTGAGCGACGCCTGTGCTTTGATGTGTACCTTGCTAGCAGCGTGCGGCGTGCCGGGTGCAGCATAGTGACGTAATGCAAAGTTATGCGACGTAATGCGACATAATGCGACGTAATGCGACGTACCCTGCGGCGCTGGCAGCAGGGGCAGGGGGTTGCTGGGCCTTTTGGCGGGGCGGTCCGGCGTGTAGTCGCAGGGCACAGGCCGGTAGCGGATGGGCAGCACGCCCCAGCGCAGCTCGCCCAGCTTCTCGAAGGCATATGCGGAAATGTCGAAATGGTCAGGGCTACAGCACCACCTCCGATTGGAGTCCAGGTTTGCGGGGTAGGTGCAGGGGCACACGTCGACGATGCGGACCTGCACCCGCACACGAACGATGTGGTAAGCTGTTATAGGCGCAGTGCGTCGCAGTGGCAAGCGCCCGACGCGCAGGCACCGCGGGAGCCCGCAGGAAGCAGCAGCGCACCGGCGACGTACCACAACAGAGGCGCTGGTGTCGTAGCAGGACTGGGTGCGGTCGAAACTCTTGCCGCCGAAGTCCTCGTAGGTCCAGGCGGAGCGGCACGAAACCTCGTAGCAGGTTCCGCACGACCCCGGGTACAGCCCGGCCGCGTCCGTTATAGCAGCGACATCCAATCCCAGAGGCTCATCATTCCACAAGTACTGGTAGTTGCAGGAACCTTTGTGAACGGACCACCTGCGCGGCGCGAACCGTGGCCGGGTCGGGATTGCGTGACGTCGGCAAAACAGGGTCGTCGGTGCTTGCAGTACCAGTTCCGAGGTTGAAGAAGTCGCTAGCGAGCGCCGGCGCTCGTAAGGGGATTGTTGATAATTGAAGCAGGCAGCACAGGTCTTGCGCCGGTACTCGGAACGCGGTCCGTCACGACGCACGGCGGAGGCTTGCGGGCTTGCCTGTCATCAGGAGTGCCAAAGAAAGTCGCACGACCATCAGTCCACTTCCAGTCATAATTGGTGCCGCGAACGTCGCCGTAGGGCGGGGTAAGCTTAGCATCGGCGACCAGCGCCATGCACGCGACCGCGAGCATGGCCAAGCACGTCAGACGTCGCGCGGCCATAGTGTAACTGAAGAGCCGACCGTGGCTGTCGTTTATAGGAGCTGAACGTTGGAGTCTTGCGTCGATGTTGAGGTTGACATACATGCGGCCTGCGTCTGGTTTTGCAGTTACAAGCCAAGCGCACGTTTAAGTACACACTGTGATTCGTGCTCTGGCGCTCTTGTATGCGCGGCCGCGCTGCATGGGTTTGGGGGCTTGCACCGCCAGCTTCCGCTGACAGCGCGAGCTGTCGGTGCTCACCTTCAACGCCGAAGACAGCCCAGCACGGTGGAACATACTAGTCGTGTTACTCTTTTGTTCTAGGGTCCTGTGGCAATCGTTAAAACCTGGGGGGCAGCACGAACATATCCATGTTACGTCACGGCCCCCATCCTACCCGGGAAGCCGACCTGCAGGCCGCTCAAGCAAGCAGAGACAGCTCCTGTATGTAATGCACTTCACTACATCCTTTGAAGAAGGTTTACCCGCGCTTCATACTGCTGCAAGTTCGTAGTAAAGGCAGCCAGTGAGGCAGCCCCCCGATGGGGGGGGTTGCGCCACAGGGTGAAGCCTCCAGAGGCGGCGGAAGGGGAGCCTCCAGTGGAAGCCCGTGTGGAAGCCTCCCTGGGTGCGACCTCCTGGCGACGGGAGGCCCGATGGCCCATGCTCGCTGTAGTGCCCATACTGTCCCCTGTAACATCTCGCAGCTGGGGCCTGGGGGCGCCAGCAACCTGCCTCAGCCTGCTGGCCGGCGCAGCGTGTAGCCCCTAGCCGCTATGGCCCTGGCCACGTCACCGACGCATCGGCCGTGCATAGGCTGCAACGTGGCGTCAGCAGTTGGAGCCGCGGAAGGCCGGGTCGCCAAGTGGTGGCTGGTGCGCGAGCGCTTTGTCGTATTCTGTTGAAGGTGTCTGTATGTTGGCGGTGACGAACGGCGGCGCAGCACAGTTGCAATGAGGTTGGTGCTACTAGGCTGCCGAAGAGATGTGGAACCACAAGGCTTCACACATCCCCAGAGAGTGTTTAAGGGCCAGCGGGCGGCGGCCTAGCTGAACGCCAATACTGATGACATGACAAAGATGAGGAAGCAGGAAGCAGTGATGAAGCTGCCGTTGGACGGCAATGTTACACAAGAGCACTGCTCTTGACCACACCGCGCGCCCCAGGTCTCCACCGCTGCCGGGCAGCTCGCAGCTGCCCGGAGCACCCTCCTGCTACTGGTCCTAACGTCCTAAGGTTCAATCAATAGACGTCCAGTCCAACTAGCTCCGCCACCGGGCCATGGGGCGCGCAAGCAGCGCGCCCCGTACATGCCCTGGCCGATCGGGCCCCGCATCGGGCCCATCTGCGCCATTTCACTTACGGGGGTGCAATCATCGCCCCGATGCAACGTAGTCCGCACACAAACTTGGCAACCGAGCAACTCCCTCGAGCTGCGTATGTCGCTCTTATGCCCACACCAGCATCGCCGCCACCAGCCTCCTGCGTCACACGCGGGGACACCGCCACGGGTCACCCCGGCGCGAAGCCCGCCGGCACCCCTCCCCAGCAGCAGCCGGACAGTGCAGCGTCGGCGCTCGTCGCCGCGCTTCCGACACCGCAACAAGCCGCCGCACATCAGTTGCAACCGTAGCCCCTAGGGCGCTCCAGGTATCAACCGCGGCGATGGATTGCTCCGGCAATCATCTCAGCGCGCTCGCTCAATGCACCTCAGCCCCACGTCGGCATGCGCACAGCAGGGGCCGCCGGCGGCCCATCGCGCAGCCAGGGCCCGGCTAACCCGCGCTAAATGTGCTTCGCGCCAGCGTCAATGCAAACGACACGCTATAGGATCACGCTCACGCACACACACAGCACGCGGGAGGGAAGAGAAAGCACGATCTAGGGAGAAATCAATAAGGCACCGCGGCCCAGGCGGCTGGCCGTCGTGGCGCGAGGAGCGCAGCCGGCCGCAAGCCGCCGGGCGCGGGCGGTACAAAGCGATAGGGAGGAAGAGCGGGCGCAAGAACGCCGATTCGAAGAGCCAAACCAGGAGACGGCACCATCAACCGACCACCATAGCCACCATCTCGCCACAGCAGCAACCAGGAGGCAGCAACAGCGCCGACAGCCACAGGCAAGTGCTCTGCAGCCACCAGGCGCTGGCGGCCCCCGCTGCGCCGGGCGCTTCGGTACCCCAATAGAGAGTGCCGCGTGTTTCGTAAGGGCACGTATCCGCGTAACCCTGTACCCACAAACGCAAGAAAGGTTTCACGACCAGGAGGCGCAGCAGCGCCGCCGCCGCTCCGCGCCAACCAAAGCAGCGGCACGCCCGACCGCACCTGCAGCAATCGGCGCTGCAGCCGGCTACTGCGCAGCACACCAGCACATCCAATCAGCCGTCCGTCCGCGCGTGAGAAAGATGGGCTCTCAGCCGTTCGTCAACACAGGGCACCCTCCTGCGCCCGCAGCACCACCATGCACGCACCCTGCTTCCGCGCATCCTGCACATGGCGGCAGCCTGGCCGCAGGCGCCTGCAACCGCCAACCGCAACCAACCGCAACCGTCAACCGCTCATTGGCGCGTCAGCCGGAATACGGGGCTCGTCCACTGGTCCAGTAGCGGCGCGGGCGCCGCTCCGTCAGCCGCGGCCGTGGGCCTCCGCATTCGGACGACCAGATAGTAGTCCCCGGGGTTGATAGGGACCTCGCGGCGCATCGAAATGTCAAAGTAGGTGCCGCGCCACGTCAGCGTCAGCGGCGCGCCAGCGGGCGGCCGCCGCAGCGGCAGCTGCAGATTCACGTGCCCCAGCTGCTGGCCTCCGCTGGAGAAGAGCAGCAGCTCCTGCGACGCTGGCTGCCGCTGCAGCCACAGCGACACAGACGGCAGCGATGCTCGCGGGCCCACGATGCTGTACGTGAACATCGGCGTTGGCGGAGGCGTCGGTGGAGGCCGGCGGGACGAGCCGCCGTTGCCGTCGGCGCCGCTGCCGCCGGCACTGTCCCCGCCGTTGCCAGAGCCGCTGCTGCCGCCACCGTCACCACCGTTGTCAGACTCGTCCTCGTCATCGGACTCTGCGAGGAGGCAGGCGCGATGTGGTCGTTCACATTGAACTTAGACCTCGGCCATAGTCCGACCCATCCATCTGTCCGCCCTCTCTCCCTCCTCGGCGTCTTCTCATCGAAGACAACCAGCCCCCCTCTCTGAGATGCTCTCCTCTCCTCCCGGGCTTTGCTTACCATAGTCCTCATAGTCCTCGTAATCCTCGTCCGCGGGCTCCAGAGGCGGCGACACCGCCGCCGGCACCTCACTGTAGCCCGCTGCGCTGTCATCCCACCACCAGGTGCCGTTAGGCGCAGACATGCCGCCTGGCAGCTCCTTCACCAGCACCGGCAACGACCCAAAGGCATCCGTGTAGCCCAGATACGGCGCAGACAGCGGCGGCTGCAGCGCCGCAGCCTGCACCGCCGGGTCGCTGGTGCCGCCAGCGGGCAGCACGGGATCGAGCATGATGTGGCCCGACAGAAATAGCCGCAACTCGGGGGTCACCCAGGATGCCATCGCAAACGTCACCCGGAAGCGAGCGCGGCCGCGGCCAGGCACCACCAGGAACTCGACGCCGTTGACTCGCTGCGTCGAGGCGAAGGTCGCTGTGACGGCCGTGCCAAAAGGAGGCACGGCCGGCGCGTACGGCAGCGCGCGGCGCGTGTTGTTGGTGTTGCCAGCGACGCGGGAGCGGTCGATGGCGACGAGGGCCGAGTCGGCTACCGGCGCCGCGGGGCGGTGCCAGACGCGGAAGGTGAGCGGCGCGGCGCCGCGGTTAACCACCTCCAGCGTCACGGCCACAATCCGGCCATCTGCCAGACCCGAGCCCAGCTCCAGGCGCGGAACCTGCAGCGCCTGCTGCCCGTCGCGCACCCTGCCCATCCGGCACGCACGGGGAGGGAGGCATTGTTAGCACGGCCCAACTTGCCAACCCCAACTTATCATACACAGCCCAAGCAACTACAAGACCATGTCCGCCCAACCCAACGCAAGACCCCACGACGCCAACACCAACGCCTGGCGCCCAGCCCACCAGCTGAGATCCGCCACGCTGGTCGCCATAGCCGCTATGTCCACAATGCCAGCGCCCGCGCGCAGCAGGCTGGGCGGCAGCACCGCCGCCTCCTCGCCCTGGGGCTGCGGCGCCGACCCGCGGCCCGACAGCGCGTCCGCGTGCGGCCGCGCCGTCGTCAGCATGGCCGCCTCCGCCTGCGCCGCCGTCGCGCCGCGGCCGGCGTTGGCCTGATAGTACAGCGCCGCCGCAGCTGTGGCGTAGGGCGCCGCCTGGGAGGTGCCCGACAGAACCGCCCAGCCGCTGCCGCCGCCGGTGCGGGGCTGGCCGTCGGAGCGCGCTGTGATGGGCACGGTGCTGAGGATGGCGCCGCCGGGGGCCGCCACCAAGGGCTTCATGCGCAGGTCAGCGCTCTGTGCGGCAGGGTTGGAGGGCAGACGGAGAGAGGGCGGTTGGCGGGCCTGGGAGGTGAGGCATGCGGCGGGGCAGCTAGCAGGTGTGCGGCAAGCTAGCTAGGGCGGACGGGCAGCGAGGCGGGCGGCGGGGAAGGCAACAAAACGAAACGGGACGCACCGGTCCCCAGGACGAGAAGGGAGAGACGAGGCTGCCGCTCATGGCAGCAATCGTCGGCGGAGCGACCGCCTGCTGCAATCGCCGGGCGGCAGCCCCCACGCCCTCCGTTAGCGCTGACTCCAGCTGCTCGCCGTCTGACCGCGCCTCGTCGGTGGCCGTGAGCAAACGACGACCGCGCCGCCGTGCGGCTGGTGTCGCTACAACTCGCGCCGCACGCGTCGTGCGCCCAGCAGCTGCTGGGGACGGTGACGGCCGCGGCGACGGCTTGCCCTTCGCGGCTGGCGGCGGCCTGGCCAACGGCGCCTGGGAAGGCTGCGGCGACGACCCCGACGGAATCGTCACAGGCGACGGCGACGCAGCCATCGGTGGCGACGCTGCGATCGGAGGAGGTGACGGTGGCGGCGACGCCGCCGTCGCCGCCCAGGCGAAGTGCGCGTCCGCCAGCGCTCGCCCCGTTGCGGCGGTCACGAGCACCAGCGGCAGGCCGTAAGGCGTCGACGGCGACAGCCAGGCGGCCGGCGTTCGCAACACATCCGCAAGCACACCGTCTCCGTCTCCGTACACCACCAGCCCGGCAGCGCCGCGCGCCAGCGCGTTCGCAGCCTTGACCGAAGTCTGGCACCCGCCCGCAGCCACCAGGGCCACCGCGCCACCCACGTCGCCCAAACCGGCAGCGCTGCAGCCGTCGGCGGCGGTCGCCACCGGGGCGCGCACTGGCAAGCCCAACAGGCCCGCCACGTTGCCGAAGGACGCGCGGGCAGCAGCCGTCGGCAGGCCGGGAAGGCCCAGCGTCAGCGTCAGCGGCACGCTGGCGGCGGTGCTCTGCACGCTGCCCACGGCCAGCACACCCGACGCGGCCGCGGGAGAGGTGGGCATGAACAGCCCCGAGCTGCCGGCGTTCCCCGCTGCGCCAACCACCAGGATGCCAAGCGCCGCGAGCCGGTTGGCGGCCTCGGCCACCGGGCCACCCCAGGAGCCCTCGTCGCCAATCGACAGGTTGATGATCTGCGAGGAGGACATGCGACAACCTGTCGACACAAGCCACCACAGCATGTAGCACCCCTGCCGCGCCCTCCCCGTGGTACCGGGCCCAGCAGCCCCAGCGGCCTTTAGCCCCCTACGCCGCCTCACGCCTCCCGCCTCCTGCCGCCCGCCTCCGCACCTGCATGCCGTCCTTGGCCGCCTGGTCCAGCGCCGCCACAACCAGCTCACTGGTGGTGCCGCCGCTGCAGCCAAACACCTTGTAGGCGCCCAGCGTCACACCCGGGGCCACGCCCTGGAAGCGGAAGCCGCCGGCGTCGGCCGCCGGCGCCGCCTGCAGGCCCGCGATGATGCCCGCAACGTGCGTGCCGTGGCCGGCGCAGTCCATCTGGCGGAAGCGAACCGGACGGGACCGGAGGGCGTCAGGCGCCGGGCCACTCATTTAGGACGGGGCGAGGCTGAGGTTGAGGCCGATGCTGCGCCGTCGCGGCAAAGCACGATGCGCGCAGTGGCTCACCGGGTCATTATCGGGGGTGGGCACGGCGCCGGGCCGGAAGGCGTCGCCGGCAAAATCCTTGCCGAACTCCACCTTGCTGCCCGGCCCGAACGAGCCGCCCAGCGCAGGGTGCTTGTAGTCCACGCCCGTGTCGATGATACCCACCTACGTACGGAATCGGTGCGGCGTTGTTACGGCAGGGCTACGGCTGCTGCTGAGGCGCCGGTACCCCGACTGCAAGCCCAAGGCAGCTAGGTGGGAAGCAAGGCATGATGCATGTACATGGCTGTAGCGGCATCAGGCGACGGAAAATTATGAAGAACACAGCACCCCGCACCTTGACACCCCAGCCGTCCAGGCGGCGGAAGCCGCCCGCCGTCAACCGCGCCGACGTGTTAGTCACGGCGGCAGACGTGTCAGCGGCTAGGTAGGCGCCACGCAGGGAACGCACGTCCACGTCAGTCACGGTCAGCTCGGGGGCTGGCAGCCAGACCTGTGGAGTACAGGCAGCGATGCAGCTGGCGTTACGATGTGCGGCGGTTGGAGGAACGGGAGGCGAAAGATTCTAGATGTGGCCGAGCCAGTATAACCACGCTGGGCTAAGAGGGCAAGCAGGTTGCGCATATCCAAGCATTCAACCATGCTAGGACGTTGGCCCTGGGACGCGGAACGGTGCGCGTGTGCTACCGGCGCCGGCGTTGGGGGCGGCATGGCAGCGTTCAACGCAGCGCCCAGCAACCGCGACGCCGGGGCTCAACCCACCACCGGGAATATGGACATAACCTCGAAGTCGCTGTCAAGCGCCGCCAGCGCCTCGTCGACGTCGTCGGCCTGGAGGCTGAAGCCCTCCCATGCGGTGTTGAACTCGCTCAGCAACCGCACTGACAGACGGGCGCTGCGCATCCTGACCACTATCCGTTCAGCGCGGCTCTCGACGACACGCGTAGCTTGTGCCGCAGCATCAGTCCGCGGACGCAGCTTCACGAGGAAGCGGCCCGGCAGCACTTCAGGCATCGTCGCGCTCGCGGGCACTCCCGGTGAAGACGCGGGCGATATGAGCTTGCTGTGTCGCTTGCTGCGGTCGGCGTCATTTAATTTCCGAGCGCTGGTGAATGGCCGACCCGGGCCGCTGCCGAGTGTGAGAAGCGCCAGCGCCAGTAGCAAGGCCGGAAGGCCCCATGCTCGTGCTGCTAGCATCGCCGCAGCTGCAGGCGGCGACGTAGAGCGCCGGGCGCTTAACTCATCACTCTCTGCCTCGTCGCCTTCCCGCACCCTGTGCGTGCAGGCAGCAATAGCCAGCAGCAACTTGATATGATGAAGAGGAGACGCACAACGCCAAGCCGTGACGTCCGAGTCGCGGTTGCTTAAGCCAGCAACGCTCACCGCCGCGGGCTCCTTTGGTTCCGCTCTATCAGGATTGCTTGTCGTTAGGATAAGAAAAAATGTGCACAGTGGTGTGCGGTGTTCCACGAACGGTGCGTGTTCGGAAAAGCTTGCAAAGTTGCGAGCTAACTTGTGTGAACGAGGTTAAGTACACGTATTGTTATTTGTGAAGAGAAGTGGCTGCTGGCTGCTTTGTCGGTCGGGAACCGGCTGACCTCGGCGCGCATGCTGCTCGGTAGCTGCCTGGCACGGAGGTGCCCCGAACTCCCACAACAATGATACAATGACCTTACGAACAGTTTGCTACCGTCATCTTACAGCAGGTGATGCAGGAATGCCAAGCCATGTGCGACCGTGCCAGGTAGCGCAACGCTACCTGCCCGTCGCACGGCTGCACGCCGGCTCCGCATCCATGAGCTACGGTTACAACAAACCATTTCTTAAGGCATGCATTTGATGGCACAGAAGCTGCATCATGCATGCACAACTCCGCGCTCGACGCCGCTCGACGCCGGTCAACATCGCGCGCCACTGCCGGCTCCGGCTGCTACCGATCATCGGGTTGCAACGATTCACTTCCCGCTGCACGTAATGTGTGGTTACATCTAGGCCCGCGTCCCGGCCCCCGGCCCCACAGCTGCCCCCGCGCCGCCTGACCCGCTCGCGCCAGCAGCACCCTGGCCCCCGCTCCCGCTCCCGCCCTCGCCGGCGTTCGGCGCCCCACTCGCCGGCCGGCCTGCGCCGAACATGGCGCTCGGTCCAGTCGGCACCTCGCCTCCAGCCGCACCGTCCGGCTGCGCAGCAGCGCCCAGCCCCGCCGGGTTGCCGCGCAGCTTCCGCAGCAGCTCGTCGTCGGGCTCGGACAGGTAGCGCGAGCCCGAGGGGCCGCCCTTGATCCACCACGCCGGCGGCCGGGCAAAGGCGTACTGGTGGCCGAACGTCGCCACCTTGCCCACCTGGCGGCCGCGGACGGCAGGCGGAGGGGAAGGCGCAAGAGTGAGATGACGTGGCAGCAGTCCGACGGCAGTAGCGCACCGGTGCGACTAGCGTATGTCAGGGCCTGCCTTCTGCCCCCGGTGCGCTTGTCCACTGCGCCGCTGCTGCAGATTCGCATGCACAAGCATGCTGTGAGAACGGCCGGCGCCTAGCAGCCGACATGCGTCGCGTGCCACGAATACTCCCCGGCCTTGTCACACGCGCGGCGGCCACGCGACAGTGGCCAACATGCCAATCGGCTCTGGGCAAGACCCCGGGACTGCCAGTCCCAGCGTGCCACGTAGCCCTTTCCTATCCCCCAACCCCCCGCACGCCCCCCCCCCCCGAACCCCGCACCTGCGGCAGGCAGCAGTACTCCATCAGCGTGAGCAGTTTGGAGCGGTCGGCGCCGAACCTGGTGGACAAGGACATGGAAACCAAGGCGGAGGCAGATGCACGCGAAGGGAGAGTCGACGGGGCGCATGGGGACAAGGGCGTAAGCTCGCATGACCTGTGTCGCCAGGGTCCTGCTGCCGGGCTACGTGTCCTAGCTACGATGAGCCGTGGACGTGCAGCGTGCGGAACACCATGGGGCGCTGCATGCGGCCAACGGCATGCAAGGAGGGGAACGCCGGCAGCGCTGTTGCTGCCTTCCCCCAGGCGGCCGCACGTGTTGATGTAGGGCGACAGGTCCAGCTCCTTCCCCTCAGCGGCTGCCGCGGTCCGCGCCTCGAGAATCTCTCGCAAGATATAGGTCTGTAACCTGCCCGGCTCGTCGTCTGGGGAGACTGCTCTCCGGCGAGCCGCGGCGGTGGCCGCACGCAGCGCCTGTGGCGGGCGTGCCGGGGGCATTGCGACCTGTCCCCGACCGCTCGTCGACGCCTGCTGGGGTAAGCGGCGAGCGTCAGCAAGCATCCATTATTGAGAGCTGGGGGCGTGACCACGCACCTCAGGCGGCAGGTCAGGCGATAGGTCCTTCCGCTCAATCGAGCCACCCAGCTTGTTCAGCAGGTCGTCAAGCGTGTTGTCCTTTGCATTCATCTCATCCATACTAGGCAGCTCGCGCATACGCGCTTGCTCCTTCTCCGCCATTCGGTTCAGTGCTTCTGCGGAATGTCATCACATCCACAGCGCTTAGCTGCGCCTGAACAATGGAACCAGCAATGGCTCATCAGACTCGCCTATCTCATCAGGCGTGAAGGGCTTGAGCTTGCGAGCGTTCGGCGCAACACGTTGCGCAAGCTGCCGAGCGTTCGAGGAAAGTGCGCCACCCATGTTTCCAGAGTTACGCAATCATGTGTGTGCTGTGGCTATGATGCCTGTGCAGGGGATGGTGTTGGCTGAGAACGCGCCCGAAGGGGGCCGCCGGGGTGAATACACAGGTCCACACGCTGGCCACGCCGTGCCCAGCACGCTAGCCCGAAGACCCCGAAGACTTTGGCTGCGAGGCAAGCTCTGCGAGTTCCTCCGCAACCCTCTTTTGCTACAGAAGAACGTGCCTATGCCACAACGACAGCTGGGTGGGGACTTTCGCGACAGCTTAAGTTTGCCTTGCTCACAGCTATCGCAGCTCGCACGTATCGCAGCTAAGCGATGTATTCGTGCCCATTATGCTCTCAACCTCTCGCGGTGACGCGCGGCGAGCTTGGTGTACACGCTCTCGAGGAGCACTTGGCTGCTGACCATCGCGCCGATGCCTGCTTCCGGCCCGACAGCAAGCGGCCGTGGCGTTGCCCAGCGTGCCCACGGTCTGCTTTCGGCAGCGCGAAGTCGCTGGCCAAGCACCTCACCGGTCACGGCGGTGCGCTGCCCTCGGTGCAGCCCGCGTCAGTTCCCGCGGCTTCTGCACAGCTCGGTGCCCTACCGGTGCCGTGCCTGCCCTGGCTACCGCGGCCAGCGTGCATGTGGCAGCCGCCCCCAGGTGGGTACGGTGCTTGCCTGCTGGAGCGCTGGTGTTGGAATCTCTCTGGCAGCGCCGCCCCGCGGCTGCGCCCTGCCCGCCACTCCTGCTGCCCGCCGCCCCAGCATTGCGAGGTCGGAAAAGGCGCTGTGCAGATTCCCTATGGGGCTAAGCACGCTGGGCTACGGCCCCCGGGCTTGTAGATTTTCAACAGTGGAGCCAGATAGGAGTCCGTGCCAGCGGAATAGGCCCAGGCCCTCTGGGTCCTCCGTGTGGCCGCCCAGCTTGGCCCCCGCCGTTGCCCCCGCTCTCCCCCGTGAAACTCACCCACCGCCTCGTCGACCCCGTGCCGCATGCAACCCCGGGCCCCCACTGCCGCCCCCGCAACAGCCCGCCTGCTGCTGGCCAGCTGGAACGTGGAGCGCTTCTCGCTGGGCCCCGCCTCCGCCGATTCCCGGACCACGGCCATGAAGGCGAGCATGCGGTCAAGTGCCCGGCTGCTGTCGCGAGCCCGAGCGTCCGGTCGCGCCGACAGCTTCCCATACGCCCATGCATGCACATGTTATCCCCCACTTGGCGCCCCGCCCTGCCCTACAGCTGGCTCACATGGCCTGCACGCTGGCGGAGGTGGCGGAGCGCGAGGCGCCTCATGCGGGTGTTGTTGTGGCGCTGCAGGCAGGCGGGGAGGGAGGGAGGGAGGGAGGGAGGGAGGGAGGGA
>BDDC01000579.1:5783-53429 GCA_001662425.1 Chlamydomonas sphaeroides
GCAGAGGGGCGATTGTACGGAGGGCCGACGCTACGGAGGGGCGGGCGCTGGCCGGCTGCTCATCTTCGCGCCGGGGCTGGCGCGGTGCCCTGGAGAGGGCTCGGGCTCCCGGCAGCGCTCGCCCGCTGGGCGCTGTGATTGGCGTGAGGGATGAGAGCGCGTGTGGGATAGGAGCGCGCCCTGGTCAGGAGCGTGTGTGCGCGTGCTGGCTAGCCCGGCCACGGCCGCGCGTGGTGGTAGTATTGGTGGTGGTGATGATGGTGGTGGTGGGTATGATGATGCTGGTGGTAGTGTTGGCATGCGTTGCGTGGTACGATGCGTGTGTGGCGCATGACGCGGCCGGGCGCTGCCGTCATCCCGAATGCATAGGTGCGCGTGCCGCATAGCGATATGCACCGCGTGCGCCCCGTGCCGTGCCGTACGTGCGTTTGTGTGCGCCTGAAGTTGGGCCCGTACGCGCCTAGAGTCGGGCCCGGGGTGCGAGTGTTGCATGCCGTACGGTACGGCAACGCTGGGGCGGGGCCGGGGACGCGTGCCGCGGGTGCGTACGGGCGGCCTGCCACGTGGCACAGCGATCGCGGAGGTGCGGCCGGTGCATCGCGGCCGAGAGAGATCGGGGTGGCATATGCAGTATCAGATGCCGTGCACTGCGGTACGGGCACCTGCAGCCCTGCGGCGCGGGGAGTGAGCGGCACTGGCAACGCGTGGGGACAGTGCATGGGGCCGTGGGCGGTTGGAGGGGACATGGCGGGCTGCGGGCGTGTCGCATTGGCGCGTGGCTGCAGGCCGCATGACGGGACAGCGCATGGCGGCATTGGACGGCGGCGCGGAACGGGCTGGCGTGCGCCTCATGGCTGCGCACAGCGGTGCGTCGCAGGGACAGCAAGCTTGGGCTGGTGGGGCTGGGCGAAGGGGGTGCCGGGCGCACAGCAGGCGTGTGGAACTTTGTGTGTGTTTCTTGGGGGCTGCCGGCTGTGGCCGGCATGCGGTGTTCCGATGGCGGGGACGAGGGGTGTGTGGCCCCGTGTGCACCGGGTTCGTGCCGCGGACGGCAACCGGCGGCGGCAGCCTGCATCGGCTGCATGAGGTCCTGCGGCTGCGCCCCCGAGCTGGCCCCCGAGGTGGCCGCAATGCTGCCGGGCACACCGCTGGCCCCTGCCAAGCGGGGCCGTTCCACGACGATGCCAGGGCCTCATGGCCAGGGCGCCCGCCCGCCGTCGTGTTCGCAAGACCCGGTGTCCTCGGTTGCGAGCCCCACGGCAGGGCTGTGGATTCTCGTCCTCCGGGGTCCTCGGTAAGCTCAGCTCCTCAGCAGTCAACCGACGAGTTTGCTCAGACGGTACTTCGTTCGCGTGGCTCGTAGGGTGACGCCGCCTCTAGGCTTTTGCTTGCTAGGCACCTGCAGCCTCACAGCACTCACAGCAAGGGGCCAACTCGCGGTTTACACCGGTGTACCCAGCGTGGAGGGGGGAAGGCGGGATGCTGGGCGGGGGCCTACGGGCGCGCGTGGGGAATGCGAAGGCGTGCGTGCGGCGCATCAGGCACTCCCGACTGCACGGCTAAGGGGAGCCCGAGCCGGAGACGGCGAGCCTTGACCAACGGGGCTGTGAGTAAGAGCTGAGGACAGGGGCTTGATACTGGGAGGCTGGAGGTGCGCACGGGGGTTGGGCATGCGGCGAGTAAGGCACCTCGCACACAGGGGTAGTGCGAGCGGGTCAGCGAGGTCAGCGAGGTCAGCGGGACTTGCTGCGGTGCTGCGGGAAACTGGAGGACGGGGGGCTTTGCAGAGATCCAAGGCAAAGCAGGCAAGGTCGGGAGAGCCTGCAGGCAGTGCACCTGGCTGACTAGGCACCTGCCGAAAAGGACGGGCATGAACCGACGCGCATGTCCGGTAAGTGTGGGTCGCCGTTGAGGTGGCGCTAGGGCAAGCGCCCAGTAAAGTTGCATACGCGCAGCTCCACTTGGATGGATGTGCCACGTGCGAGGGTCGCTTTAAGGCCGACTGAAGCTGGCAATCGGTCGGCGGTATGGTCGGCGGGGTCGGCGCTCACGCCCGATCACGCCAGTAAATGCAGCGTAGCGCAAAGCGAACGCGACTTGTTCAGCGGCTCGGGGTAATGCTGGCCGCGAGGTTGCATGGGGCCGCCGTACTTAAGAAAGCCGCCGCTTTTTCTGCGATGCAAGGCGACCAAAGCCGACCAACCCACGCCACTCACAGCCATTCCAATTGTCACAGAGTTTACTTACACCCCCCAACAGCATCCAACCCAACGCAAACTCTCCGCATTGATCATCGCTCTCCGCACTCTCTGTAACAGATGAGCGCCGCCCTTTATGCCTTCTGTTAACCGCGATATGCTAGTGTACGAGCCTGTGCCAGAGCCAGTCGCCGTTGATCTCTCAGCCGTCGACACCCGCGCTTCTTCTCAGGGCTTTGCCTTCGCTGACGTGAGTCCCCGACCGGCGCCGCGCCTTCTATGTTGATATTTCTGTTGTTTGGAAGCTAGGCGCGCGGGCTGTGCGAAATGGGCCGTGCGCCGACGGTCGCTGGCCGACCACTCCCTCACCTTCGCTTTTCCACGGGCGGCTACGCTTCACTACCCTTAAGGCGCCCAAGCCTCTCAGTTATAATGATCTATGTTGCTGCGCGCTTTCCTGCGTAGCGTAGCGCTGCGTTCAGCTTCGAATGTCTCAGAAGGAATTGCGGTCCGCCGCACGCCGCGGGCCTCTTGCTGCGCGGCGCCAGCGTCGATCATCACCTATATCTATCGCGACCGCAATTCAGTTGCGCGCACGTTGCCGCGCGTCCGGCCAGCCACTGTCGCTTGCACAGCCACCTCATTTCGCCTTGAAACGACTGCACCCCGCCGCCTTCCCCTGTCCCCTCGCAGTGCGTCAAGTTCCCGAGCTAACATTCGCTAAACTCGAGGGACCACTAGCGGCTGCAACATTTTCGCCCGGCAAGCCAATTAGTAGAGAGCGATTCATTTAGCAGCCAACCAGCACAACAGCTTCTGTGCTCCTCCCCAAAGCTTGAACGATGACGATCGAGAACGGCATCTTGGCCGCGCCCATTTTCGAGGGCAGCGAGAAGCGCATTGAGGTGGACTTCCGCCTCGGCGCCAACGCGCCCGCGAATGGGCTGCGCGCCATTCCGCGCGAGACGCTTGATGAGCTCATGACGCTTGCGCGCTGCTGCATCGTGTCGTCGCGGAGCAACGAGCAGCTGGACGCCTACGTACTGTCTGAGAGCAGCCTCTTCGTCTACCCGACGAAGTGGATTCTCAAGACGTGCGGCACCACCCGCCTGCTCAACAGCGTCCCGCGACTGCTCGAGGTTGCCCGCGCGCTCGGCCTGGAGCCGCGCCGCTGCAAGTACAACCGTGCCAGCTTCCTGTTTCCGGAGAACCAGGTACGACGGTGACCCCTGGGTCAGGTTACGTTCGGTTACGTGCTCTTGCCTCGCGAAATGCACACGAGGTCCCGTCTACCTGACAATTGCCAGTCTTTTCTCGTGGGACCGGCAGTTGACCTCCATCCTTCGCCGAGGCCCTGGTTCTTACCGTAGCGCCCCCTCTGTGCCCTCCCTACCACCCATGATTGTTCGCAGCCTTTTCCCTACACGGCTTTCGAGCATGAGGTTGGCTTCCTGGACCAGCACTTCGGCGCCATCTGCGCTAACGGCGGCACTGCTTTTGTCCTTGGCGAGCCCTACGCGGGCCTGCAGTGGCACGTCTACCTGGCCGACGACATGCTGCCGCTGGGCGAGAACGTGAAGCCCACCTTCAACCTGGAGGTGTGCATGACGGACCTCGGTGCCGATGCCGCGAAGCAGTTTTTCCGCGACGGCAACGACAAGTTCGTCAGCGCCGAGCAGACGACTCGCGACACGGGCATCATCGGGCTGAAGCCGAAGGCCATCATCGACGACTATGTGTTTGAGCCGTGCGGCTACTCGATGAACGGCATCGATGGCACCGGCCTCATCACCATCCACGTCACGCCCGAGGCGCATCAGAGCTACGCCAGCGTGGAGTTTTCGGGCTTTGGGGAGGACCTGGCGACGCCGGTACAGGAGGTGCTGAACAAGGTTGTCAAGGTCTTCCAGCCGGGCAAAGTCTCGGTGACCATGTCTGTTGACAAGGTCGATTTGGACGTGACGGGTGCATGGGGCGTCCTCTCGGCGCTGCCCGGCGGCTACAGCCTGCAGGGCGTGGCGAGCCAGGTGTCGCCCTGCGGCGGCAAGGTGGCGTACTACACGCTGGCGGAGAAGTCCCTGCTCCCGCCGGGCTCCCCGACGACGCCCCTGCACCACGCCGCGTCCTTCCTGTCGATTGCCGCGTCGTCGGATTCTGAGACGGGCAACAACAGCGAGCCCGAGGCTGGACCTGACAACTGAGCTACTTCGCCCCGACAGCGCCGGCGGCGGCGCGCGTTGCGCCTTCGCGCCGGGGCCAGCTTCGCCGTTGACTTACTCTAGCGGTTGCAGCTCCTTCGGTGCTTGGGATCAGTGATGCGCGTCGGCCGACCGACGGTGTGGTGCGGTAGCGTCAGCACTTTCTGTGAGATTCCCGGTGCGCCACACTGGTGTGTTGGCGCTTTGGGTGTGTTTTCGCGGGGTTTCTTGGGGGTGTGCCGGGGGCCCCGGCGGCTTGCGCCGCCGGCCCCGCGCGTGACTTCCCGGTTCCTTCCGTCGGGGCGCTATTCCTCTGCGCTGAGCACGGTGACAGGACTGGTTGGCGGAGGGGGCGCCGGACTTCTACCCACATGCGTCTTTGCGAGGCTTTGTCGACGCGGCGGCGACCCCCGATGCCTGTGTGCTGGCTTGTGCTTATCTTGTGCGTGTGCTTGTGCCGATAGTTTGTAGTATGGCCTTGCCGGGTCGCAGCAGCCGCTGTCCCTCCCTCGAGGGATTCCTCCTAAAGCGTGTACCTACTTTGCTAGGCTGTGTCTTGTGTCGCGCGTATGCGGGCGCCCCGTTGGCACCGTCAACCCTAGCTGTTAAAGTTTTGAGCGATGATTTAGGCTTTCTGGTGTTGCCCAAACGTTTGTCCCACGCTCCAGTGCGGAACAAAGCGCGATGGTAGCAGGAGGTTTACTGCGCACAGGAATGCGCATGACGGGCGCGTTCGCTTTGATGATTGCATATTGCCACGGCGGGTGTGGCGCTAGCTTGTGCGTGGAGGAAGGTGGAGATGGGCGGCGGGAGGCGGGCCGCGGGCTTTGCCGTTGTAAGAGTATGGACAGGATCACGCGATGCTCATGTGCCACACTCCGGCGCCGTCACTCGACACGGCAAGTATGACAATCTCCCCACCTACACCACGAAGCGTGCGTGAAAGCGGCTACACGCCGGTCAGCCGCTTGGAAGGGGGTTCTCAGCAGCTTGGTCTTTGGGAAGACCCCAGCAGTCCAACGCTCGCGTTCGGCGGTAATGAAAGCAGCTCGGCACGCTGCTAAGAGGAGACCTGTTCCCGTTCCAGGCCCCTCCCACCCCTGCTGCAAACACACCAGCTAACGAGGAAGGGTGCTTGCTGGAGCCTGCGGGAGCTCCTGTTCGGGGCACCTTGCGTACCGGTAAACCTGCACAGCCCGTGTCAGACGAGCGCAAGCCAAGATTCAGTCAGCCGACAGCAGCGATCCATCGCATCTGGCTGGTAGATGTAACATTTGAAAGTTCACTTCGCCATGGCGCTGCTGGCGGGCCGAAGTCGCGCGGCCGCACGTCGAGCCCCATGCCAGCCACCACGGCGCTGTGTGCGGGGGAAGGGGGCGAGGCGGGGCTGCGGCGGGACTACGTGGAAGGCCGGAGCATGCTCACACGACGTGGGCGCCAGGCCGCCAGCGGCACAAGCAACGTTGCGGAGCCCCGCGCCCCTGCTAGCGTCGCAGCCGCCTCCAGGCCAACCGCCTGGCCAGTAGGCCAGGACCGCCGCCCCGCCCTCGCCGATGTTGTGTCGCATGCGCGCGCTGGTGAGCACTGCTGCGCACTGCTGCGCACTGAGCGGCCGTACCGTGGCAGCCCGCCAAAGCCAGGGCCCGAGCAGCCACGTCTGCTAGGGCCGCCGCCCCTTTGCCCAGTGCCCAGCGCCGGTCCGGCGTCACTACTGCGGCCTTTCCCGTCGCTGACGCATTGCGTGTTGCGCAACAGGCGCTGCAGATGGGCAATGGGGAGTCCTGCCCCGGCTCGTCCCCGTCCGACCCTCGGCTTCCCACGAAGCAGCTGCATGAGTAGCAGTCAGTCAGGTGTTGAGCGGAAACTTTGTTTGGGCGTTCAGCGGGGCTGCCCGCTCTTGTCCCGGAGCAGGCTCGCCTCCTATGGCCGAAGCTGCCGTTGCGCTGTGAAGGCTGCTCAGGGGCTGCTACATCATTCGGGCTACCGCGTGGCGGCCGGCCAGGGGATCTGCCTCGCTATCTGGCTATCGTCAGCGGGCGCAGTCACTGGTCGTACGGCTTGGGCGCCACTGCAGTGTCCATGGTCTGTTTGCTCGCCCTTTCAGGGGCACGAGCCGTTCGACTCGGGCACCAAGGTAGCGCAAGTACGCAAGAAGCACTTGAAGCATTCGTACGTAGCGTTGCGGGCACAGGCGTGCGGCTGTTGGGCGGAGTGCGGCCGTTTCAAGCATATCGGGTGACCAAGTCCGGCCCGTGGGGTGAGGGCACGGAGATTCGGTGTGCCCTGGACCCCTTAAATAGTCCCAGCTACAACCGCATAATGACCCATGGAGTTCGTCTGGTCTGGGTGGCCTCTTGTTGGGGCGAGCCATGCACCCATGGCAGCTGGGACAGGTTTGCTTTCTAATGTCCGAGCACTGGGGGTGGGCTTGCAGTGAAGAACAAGCGTGGCCAGAATGGGCTTCATCAAACACGAACATGACGTAGCAAGATCGACACATTGGATGCAGAGGCCGACAATGCAGCGTTCGCGCCTGGCGCAACACCGTTTCTCCGCCGGTCTTGCTCGACACGTGTTACAACACGCGACAGGCGGCGCAGCCCCAGCCGGCCCGCAACAAAGGCAGCTATGGGCACACACCCTCGACAACCAGAAGCAGCCCGACGAACGGCCCTCACTCCCGCTCGCGTCCGTGGCCCAGTCGCGCCAGATCCTGTCCCAACCATCTTCTTCGCGTGGTCGCTTGTCATCTCCAATCGAGCCCTGCCAGGCGGTTTTTCAAACAAAGACACGTCACACTTTCCAAACCAGTTGCCGGTGCAACGCAGGCCACCACGTCCGGGCTCGTGACCAAGCGCCCCAGCAAGCGAGGCGCATGCCGCGCCAGAGCCTCGTCGTCCTGGGCTATTAACGTACACGGGCGCCCCGAACCAAAGATACGGGCCGCCCATCACTCTCCAGCCGCCGGCCGGGCATAACGCGCAACCCGCCGGCTGCTGATACGCAATTTTGTTATGCCACCGGCGCCCCCGGCCGCCCCTCCTGCAAACCGCAGGCACATCGCACCTCCCGCGCTTGGCCGACACGACACGAACACACACGCCACGACAACAAAATTGGCCTGATTGACCACGCGCCCTCATCCCACCACCGCACCTGCCGCAGACAGCTGCCCTGGTCAACCCTAGCCGCAGCCGTACCACCCGCCGCCTTAACCTCAAGCACCGGGGCGAGGCCGGGCCCGGCCAGGCGGGCCCTGCGCGCCCCGGGTGCCGAAGCCAGTCAATCCCAACCTCGCATGAGCACGGCAGCGTAAATGCAGGCGGGCAGACAAGAGTCTGCCTGTCGCCCTTCGAAAGAGCAATGGTAGGGTTTCAGCACTAACGCTCCTATTTCACTTTAGAATCCTTGCGCGCACAAGGGGGAGCTACAACGCGCAAACAGAAGGCATACCGGCACCACGAAAGGATGCAATCGCTCGACACACATCCGAAGCCTCTCTCACGACGCTTGGGGAGCGCGCCCCCGCCGAAGAGGGTCGGGCTGCCACTCCCCCACTCCCAAAACCACACAAACTCCGCTCTGACGCCGCGCCGGCCGTGCATGGGTGCGCGCGGGAGTCCTTCTAGCCCTCTTCTGCGGCGGGTGACAGGAAGGGAGTATGCAGCCACATCCGGCGCTCCCATCTGAGCTCTCCGGTCCTCCCTACAGCCGGCGGCCGGTCTGAGCACCGCCGCCAGCCCCTGCTACCTCCGCACTGGCCGGGATGTGACACATCACGTGATAATCAAAGCCCGCATACATCGCTACGCGGGTGTGCTGGGGTTGTCGCTGTGGCGCCCCCGTCACGCCGAGCAAGGCGCGAGCCCGCACGCCCCATGCCACCGGTCCGGGCATCGTGGCACGGGCGCAGCCGCAGCCGAATCAAACATCGGCATACTCACTCGCGCTGCTAAGTAGCATGCAGGCTAAGGCCCCGCAGTGAGGTGCGGGGCAAACCACGCATCACCGGACCGGAAACTGCATTGGACCTGCCGCCACCAGTAAGCTCGACTTGTTCGCAACGGCTGTCGGCGAGATGGCCAGCGGCGCCGCAACGCAGCTGCCAGTCAGGCTAGCGCGAGCCGCCGCGAGGCCGGCCACGAGCCCCGCCGCCGCCATGGTGTCGCGCTTGCTGTCGGGCTGGCAGGCGACCGGCAGGCCCGCGCTGGGCAGGCGCTCGGCGCTGCTGCTGCTGCTGCTGTCGCGGCTGCCCAGCAGAGATGCCTGCTTAGCCGAGTACCTGAACCGGGCCCGAGGAGGCAGGCGCGCATGCCGATGAGCACAGCGGACCCCAAGACATGCAGGAGCAGGCAGCAGGATCGATGCGCCACTCTGCACACTGCCACAGCGCCGCAAGGCTGCTCTGCCTCCCCTCGTCAGCCACACCGCCCGCCCATGATGCGTCCGCGCCTGTCCTACCTGGCCCAATGCTTCAGCAGCAGCGGGTGCTGTGCCAGCTTGTCCGCAGACGGGCGGTTAATGGGGTCCAGCGCGAGCGCCGCGGACAGGAAAGAGCGCGCCTCAGCCGACAGGGCGCGGCCCGCGAAGACGCGCTGCTGGCCGCTGGCTGGGTCGAGCTCGCTGAGCAGCGAGTGCTGCGTTCGGCCCATCTCGGCAGCAGAGTCGGCCAGGAAGGGCTGGCAGCCGGTCAGCGCCTCGAACACGAGCGCGCCCACCGACCACACTGCAAGAAAGAACGAGGCGAGGGAGGCAGGGGTGAGACTGGGAGAGAGCAGGTGGGTTGAATAATTTCAGGCCTACAGTTGTGCCCCACGTCCTCGCCTCCATTGCCCCGCAGCAGCAGCCCAGCCGGCAAACGCGTTCATACGGTCCCAAGCCCCACCGCCACCAAGCTGCCGTTGCTCGTGCTGCCGCCGGCCCCGCCCCAAATACCCCAACCCAGCCTGCCGCCCCCGCCGCGACTCACCGTCCGCCTTCTCGTCGTACTGCGGCAGCTCCTCCTCGCTCATGCCATTGTACAGCACCTGGTGGAACACCTCCTCCGCGGTGGGCTTGTTGAGCACTTCGGGAGCCTAACAAAGAGGGGCAGCGGAGGACGCGAGCAGGCGCGTTAAGGAACGCGCAACAGCAGGGCGGCGACCAGCACCTAGCGGCGTCGTCTCCTCCCGCCAACCGGCCCTTGTTTCCTGCCTTCCACCCTCCCTCCCCTCCCTCCACGCATCGCGTTAATTCGCTGGCCGCCTCGACCGTCGTTGCCGCGGAACGAGGCCCGGCGCCCAAGCCTTGGCGCCAACCCCATCAAGCCCCGCCACCTGCCTGCCCTCCCTCCGTCCCTCCCGCTCCCGCATGTTGCCCCACCATGTACTCCAGCGTGCCCGCCCTGTTGTTGAGGCAGCGCTGCTTCATGTTGACCGCCTCGCTCCAGTCCACCAACGTTACCGAGGATGTCTCGGCCGCGCACAGCAGGTGCTCGGGCTTGAGGTGGCGGTGCACGATTCCACGGCGGTGCAGGTCCGCCAGCAGCAGCAGCAGCGGGATGAGCACGTCCCCCACCAGGGCCGCCTCGCTCATCCGCCCACCACTGTCCGCTACTAGCTCGATCAGTGTGGTCCCTGGGGCCGGGCAAGCGATACAGTACGGCGCCTTGTAATGTGCGAACACGAGGGGCTGAGGGACGTAGGGCACAGGCACGACGGCTTGGCCGCTGATGTACGCTGGACCAACTTTGTGAGCCTCAAGGCCTCACCCCTGCAGCGCTCCAGCACCAAGTACACGCACGCCTCGTCCTCAAAGTGGGTGATGTACTTCACGACGCCGGGAACGCCCGCCAGGTGGCGCAGGTGGTGCAGCTCGGACTCCATCTTGGCGCGCAGCGAGGAGGAGAGGCGGTCCTTGGGGAATATCTTCATGATGACAGGCCGCTTCGTGGCGCTGTCTTGTGCAGCCATGATGGTGTGCAACCTTCGGCACACGGGGCGGCAGCGGAGAAGGTAGGGCGGAGGCTGAGGCTCGTGCGGGAGCGACATAACGAGATTTGCAACAGGTTCACAGCAGGACCAGCGGGTTAGAGGGGGCGTTGAACGCGACAACTGCAAATCGCGATGTCCCTGCGCTGACGCAAGGGACCGCACAAGTCGAATGCGACATGACTCGCACCTGGATCTGTGCAACGCCTTGAGTTGGCGAAATTGAGCGCCGCTGCCGTCCGCGCTGGTGCTCTGCTTCCGCTCAGCCGACGCTCCCGAGCCGCGCACTTGCCCAAACTCCACGCTTGTCTTGCTGCGTCCCAGGTCGCAGCCTCCGCGGCGAGTTCTTGGTGCCATCCGCGAGGAAGGCCGCACCACGTCAAACCTGCAAACATTACAGCGCACATCGTTGCCAGTGCGGATTGGGCGCGACGCACAGGCCTTCCTAAACTGGAGGCAGCTTGAAAGACTATGAGGTTGCCTCACCCTTCCCTATCATCGCTTGAGGAGCGGCGACCGCGAGCAGGGCCGAGCGAGCTTTGTCCTCCGCTGGGCGCTGGGTCCGTGAGCGAGCGCCTGAGAGGAGCCTGGGTGGTAACCAGCTCCGTTTTCCCCTTGCGATTGAAGAGGCGGTTTAGGAAGGCCATCCCTCCTAGGTGAGGAGAGGCGGAGCCGCTGGCCCCCTTCTCCCCCGGCGATGATGCCGTGGCTGCAAGCTTGGGGCTGACTTCAGCGCCGAAGCGCGCCTCTTGCCAATGAGAGAAAAACTGACGCTGTGGGGCCGCCTCAACGCGTGCTTCAGGCGCTGAGCTTCCCAAGCGCCCCCGGCGAGCTTAATCACGTGTTGAGGTGGTAGAGAGCGCCTGAAGGCTATGGAGCGGCAAGTGTCCACGCAACTTTCTGGGGTTGGGCAGCGTATCACACCCGACAATCTAACGGCTTCGTAGTGTTGGTAGTCCTGCGTTTGTGGTAGAGCCTATTTGTCTTTTCAGTAAGCTGTGCTAGGCAGTGGTGGTGCGGCTGCCAAAGTGAAGGTGCATTGAGCCGTACGCTTTTGACACTTTCGCGACTCACTCACAACCTCCTCGAGAGGCCGCGCAGCTGTTTGCACCCTGCAATTGGACCACAGTCTGGGCTGTCAGCGCGAAGGCCGCGATTTCCCCGTACCGTGCGCTCCAGATACAACTTTGCCGACTTCACGGTATTTGCAAGTTATAGTGTGCTCTTAGCAAGAAGTACACGTTTCAAGATAAGCATTAGATGTGTCAGTCAGCGTGCGGGCAGCGACCGACTCGCCTCCCCGGCCGCCGGGAAGCGACTGAGGGCGACCTGCTCGCTCAGCATGAAGATGTGCACACGCAGCGCGCACGGCTGACCACGCGAAGCGGCGACGAGAATGTGGATGGCGCGCAACCTAGTGCTGGCAGTCTGGGTCTACGCCCCTGGCCCTGCTCGCGGCCTGGTGGGCTGAGCCACACGGGAGTCACGCCCACCTGGGTCCCCATTGGTCATACCGTGCCACATTCATACCAATCCGAGTGCGGTGCTCTGTCAAACCTCCCCAGTCAAACGTTCATCTTTCATCCTACTTTTCATTGTCGCTTTCATCGTCGCCTTGATTGACCCATGCTGATGGCGGCGGAGACTCACCCCAGGCATCCGAGCATTCTGGTGCCTCCGGCCCCCTACCTTCCCGCCACCGCTCTTGCTGCCCTCCCGCACATCAAAAGGCGCGCGATGTCAACGCAGCACTCAACATGCGCTATGTGACCGTCTGTCGGCTCACAGATGGCCATGGTGGCAGGCCGCCTGCCCTGAGGCGCCAGCCGCGCCGCGCGCCCGGCGGAGACAGCGACACGGATGGCGATGGCGGCTGCGAAGGGCTGGGGCCGGGCGGAGGCGGCGGCCGCAGCCGCGGCAAGCGCAGCCGACCGAGCTCTGACGGCGGGGGCCGGGGCAGGCCCGCCGCCGCTGCCGCCGCCACCCCCGGGCCGGCGCCGAGCGGTACCGGGGGCGAGGGCCGCGGCCGAGCTCGGCCGCAGCTGGCCATGCCCAGCGGAAGCGCAGCGGTGTTGGGGCCTGCGTCTGCAGTGAGGGCGGGCCCTGTCTCCTGGCCGTGCATGGCTGGTTGGGCGGCGGCTATTGCAGTGGCGGCAGTAGGCTTGTGCTGGCGCGAGGCCGGGGGGCCCGCCGTTTCTTTGCTTTCAAGCGTGCCCGGGCGATGTATGGGTGAAGGGGCCGGCACGTAGAGCGCTGGTTGTGACAGTGGTGGGCGCCTACGCACGCAACGCCTTTAAATAATATAGCCCACATCGGTGGGGGCGGCTGGCAGGCCTAGATGGAGGACTGGGGACGCAATGTCTCCCACTCCGGATGGGGCCACCATTTCACCCTGCTGGGGTGGGCGGCCACTCGGTACGCACTTCACACGGCTGGCGCTCGATTTTGGCGCTCGACCACGCCGTCGCTGGTGTTCGACCCATGCTGGTTGCGGCACAGGCATCCGAGCATTCTGCTGCCTCCGTGCCGGCCGGCTCTGGCACATGCCGGTGCAAGGAGAGACTCTCCCATGTGCCGGTTATTGAGCAAAGCCCGCGTGCAAGGCAAACGGCGCGAGGCGGAGGTGCGAAGAGCGCGGGTTGGGATTTCCATAGCCCATCGCAGGCGCACCACCGTTTGCCGATTGACCCGCGAGCACGGCATGGAGCCAGCCGCCTGCCGTGGAGCGTCCGCCGCGCCACACGCCAAGCGGCCGCGACGGGGTCCGCGGCGGTGATGGCGCCAACCTGGGGCTCTGCTCGGCAGCAGGGGCGGCGGCCGTGGCAATCGGGTCCCTAGAGCTATAAGCTGTAGATACGGGGTCAGGGCACGCGCCGGGCCGGCGCTGGCTGGCAGGAGGCACGTTTTGGCAGGGTTGGCGGCCGCGGCGAGTGCCGAAGCTCGTCCGCCCATACTGTAGAGGCAACGCCGGGTCGGGCCTCACTTGGGTTCAAGCGGGAGCGTAGCGGTGCTCATTGCAGCATGGCCCAGGAGGCCTCCTGGCATGGGCGGCGAGGGCGGGCCTTGTCTGCGTGCTGGCTGGATCCAGGATGGCTGGCTGGGTGGCGGCTGTCGTCACCGGTGGAGCGCGGGCCCAGGCTTGTGCCGCTGTAAGGCTGTCGCTACGCTGGCGTGCTAGGGAGACCACGTGCTGAGGCTCGCCGGCCGGTTTCCACGGGCCGGCCCCGTCAATTGGCGCTCCCATCCATTGCAGGACCAGTGGAGCAACCGCTTTAATGCCCACTGCACGAGCTGGGCTCGTCTCGGGAGCGACCCAGTCCCCTCACCAGGAACGGCCGGGGCTCGCGTGCGCTACGCACGGAGCAGCCACAAAGCTACAAGCCTCAGGGCCTCGCTACCGCGGCGCCCCTACCTGGGCCCATGCAGCCATCCAGCCAGCAGAACGGTAGGTCCCACCCGTGCCGCCAACGGTGCACCCAACACCGCGATGCTCCCGCTTGTCACCCGAGCCCGGGCCCTACCCAACGTGGCCACTACCGACGGCACTTGCCACGGCCGCCAACCCTGCCAGCAGGCCTCGTGCCTGCCAGTGAAGGCCCGGCCCCGGCTCCAACATTCCCATATCCCCATTCATTCTTATTCCACAAAAGTCCCCGGCTCCGACCACCACAGCCAGGGCCCAAGCGGACACATCTATCGCCACCGCCGCCGCCCCTGCTGCCGAGCGACGCCCCGGCGCTGGCATAGCGACAGTGGTAGCCGCGGACGACGTCGCGGCAGCCTCGCCCCGGCAGGTGGCCGGTCTCCGCCGCGCTCGCGGGAGAGCTGCAGGCGGTTGCGTCGCGGCTGGTGTGTGGGGGTGTGGGGGTGTGAGGGGTGTGGGGGTGTGGGGGTGTGCACGCCGCTGACGCCAGCGGCCGATAGCCGGCGCAGTGTCCGATGGGAAGCTGTCCCATGCTCGTGGCGCCGTCCTCCAGCTCATGCGCACACCTGCGGCCGCATGGCGTCGCGGTGACGGCTAGACATACAAGCTAGCGCCGCAGAGATGGAGCCACACGGAAAAAGCTACACAGGTGGATCCTCACATCCTCTACGTACACACTGCAGGAGCGAGCAGCAGGAGCAGCGCAGCGCCCTGAGTCGTGTACCGTGGTCATCAGCGGGGCGCGCAGCGCCACCAGCGGGGCTGCCAGGGCCGCGGCGGCCTTGACTGCTGCCGGGCTGCAGCTGCCGTGCCCTGTCGGGCGTTGCCCCTGCGCACAAATGCTGCAGCAGCAGAGTCGGCCCAGATATACGCACCCTCGGACCTGCCTTGCCACCGAGCTGCTGCAGCCCTGCTCACCACCCCGTGTTGGTCGGGGCGTTGTTGCTCAGCGGCGGCCGGACGGGGGACGAGGTCATCGAGCTTCGCCCGGCCTTTCCCGTTGCGATGGGAGCGCGTGGCCGTGGCGTGGTGTGACGTGTGCTCTGACCCACAGTCTGACCTTCTTCTCATTGTCATGCCGCTACAGACGTGATTGTGCTTGTATGATTCGTGGCTCATTACAACGCCACCGCGCCTGCCAGCGCCTACACGCCGCTGTCAAGTCTGAACACCATGTGCCTCACCCGGCGGGGGCTACCAGTACCCTCCTGGTACCCGTTGGAGGGAAGTGCATGGCCCGGGCTTTCACTGATAACCCAGCGTGGAAGTCAGGGTAGGATACCAATAGACAGCACGGAACGGCCAGCTCGATACATTTTCTTTACTGAATCCTCGCCGGCGAATCTACACGGATCTACGACCCCAGTCCCGCCGGAATTATGTGCGGTGCGTAATGAAGCCCCTCGAGGAAGCGCATGTAAGTAAATATTGCGGGCAGCCGCTCTCTGCCCTGCGCAACAGACCCTGAGGCCAACACCTGCATGCAAGCACGCAACGCCGCTTGCTCTAGCGGCCCCCCTTCCCCACGCGTCCCACACATCTCGCCTTGGCCCGTTTGACGACCCAACCCACCCATCGCATGCTGGGGTCACAGCAACCGTGTATGCAACAACCCCGCAACCCACCCACACAGTCACTGCGCTACATGCACCTTTATTCTCGAGCCCCGGACACATGAAACACCGTTTGATGGTGGGCCCACCCCTACGGGACCCAGCAGGCCTCTACTGCTTTCCAATCAACCGCCCTCAAGCCGTTGCGCGGTGGGAGCCCACTCCACGCGTGGCCGCGCCCCTCCGCACCCTTGGGACAGCATCGCTACGCAGCAGCATGGCTCCTGGCCGTCGAGCAAGCGGCGCCCACGCCTACACCAAAAACTGGTGCCGCCATCGCATCCACGCCGCCTCCTCCGCGCCTCCTCCTCCTCTCTCTTATTGACCTGCTCGGCATACCTGGGTGCCCAGCGCGGCACAACTCCAGTGACACATGCCCCTCCGCCGCCTTGCGCGTTTCTTGAAAAGCATCCTCCAGTTTTGAATTGAACACCACCCCTTCTTGTCACAGGACAGCGCAATTGCGCGACACGACAGCCGATGTGTTGCCCGCCATTCCGGTTGCAGTCTCCCGGCGTGCTAACCTAAAGCCCCAGGCCCGCGTAAGTCGCGCGTGCAACACGAGAACGAAAGGAACGCAGCAACCCACCACCTGCTGCGCCCTCACCGTTCCCACACACACCTCCACTCACTCGCCCCAGCGTCCCGCAGCAACTGCCGCTTGCCGCGACCGGCGCCTGCCCTCGCCAGCCGCTGCCGCCGCCACCGCACGAACTCCGTGTGCGCAACGGCCATGATACTATGCACTTCTGGTACTTTGCAGTCCATCCAATCCTGTCGCGACAATAAGCCTGTACCCAGCCGAACCCGTTCCTGCCATGGGCCGGTGCCACATCCCAGCACCCTCTTCCAGAGGCGGCCTCCGCCTCCGCACAACCGCCTGACTACGCCCAGCGCCGCCCTCAAGGCGGCGCTGCCTGGCCGGCTCACTCGCTGGGCCAGTCCGGGATGCGACCCATGTGCGCCACACCGCCGCTGCTGGTGGCAGCCGCCAGCTCACGGCGGGGCACGCCGCGGCCGGCCGCGGCCGAGCCGGACTGCCCGCCGAGGCGGCTGATTCGAGCCAGGTGTGGGTCGGACGACGCCCTGGCGGTCAGCGCCTCCTCACCCAGCTCCGAGCGGATGAGCTCCTCCTGCGGCGCCGCAAGACGCGGGGCCCAACACGTTGGCACAAGCACGGCGTCACACGTCTAACCCTGCGAGCTGGCCCCTGCCGCAGCAGCATTAGCGGTGCAGCCTGTGCCCCAGCCCGCGGCGCGCCGCTGCCCAGCCGCCCCAGGCGACATGCGCGGGGCCACCACGGCGACCCAGCACTCGATCGCCTCACCAGGTCGCATCCGTAGCTCTTCATGAGCAGCTCGCTTGCTTGGTCCGGCCGCATCACGCCCGAGCACAGCGCCGTCTCAATGCGCATCAGCAGCGCGTCGTCCACGGCGGCGCCCGACTGACTGCCGTACGGTGTACGAGAGCCGCGCGACGGCGGCGGCGCGGGCTCGTCGCCCACAGCGGCGCCCTTGGCGCACGACATGAGCGTGGCGCTAGAGGATAGGATTCCGGACGACTCGCGCGACGGCATTGTCGCCTGCTTCGAAGCCGGCCGCTTGTCGTCGGCGCCGGGGGCTGAGCTGAGCGGCTTGCCGCCGGCGCTCACCGCCGCATCGCCCAGCTCCTCGCGTAGTAGCTCCTCCTGTGGCGGCAGCGCAAGCGCGGACGCGGGCGGCGCCTTGAGCGGAAGGAGAGAGGGCGTGGGCTGGGCGCATAGGGGCGCCTATGGCCGGCAGCAGCACCAGGAGCGGGCCCCGCCACACGGGCGTGCGTGTGGGGATGCCCACGGGCGCCATGCCTTGCTGCTGTTCCTGGCGGGCCCTCGTACTGCCGTACCACGTGCCGTACTCACCAGGTCACAGCCGTAGCTCTTGAGCAGCTGCGAGGCCTCCTCGGGTCGCATCACGCCGCTGCTGAGCGCCTGCAATCACGGACGGCTTGCTGTCAGTACCGGTAGCCGCCGGTGCGCATACTACGGCGCGAGCCCCGAGGCGGACGGCGCGGCCTCCGTTGCTTGCCGACAGGCCAGTATCGCGCTCGCAAGCCAGCTTTCCACACGCTGGTGACACGCGACGCACACGCAACCACCGCGTCTGCACGCCGGCGCCCCAGACCCTTGCCTCTGATGCTCAGCCGCGGCTCAGCCCACAATGTCTGCTGCGCGACCCCATTACTGAAGCTGCAGGGACTGCCCCTAGCCCCGTCCATATACATTCTTCTCGCTACCTGGTCTCCAAACAACAGAAAACAGACCCCACAAGCAAGCAGCGGGGCCGGTCGCTGCCCGGGACCCGCAGCCTTCCGCAGTAGGCTAGCGGGCCAGTGCCGCAACGCGCTTTCCCAAGTTCGCGAACGCCGCACCTGGTCGATGCGGCTGAGCAACGAGGTGTCGATGCGCGCTGGGTGCTGCTGCGCTGACGCCTCTTGCCCCGACAGGCTGCCGTTGTGGGCCGACTTGCCAGACGCCCGGGCGGCAGCTGCCGCGGGCGCCAAAGGCGTGACATGGCAGTCGGGATACACGTCGCAGTCGGCGGGACTTCCCGTCAGGCTGCGCGTTGAGCGCGGGCTGGCTGACTCCGACGTGGCGCGCCCCGCGCGCCCTGTGCGGGCCGGCGCCGCAGACGCTAGGCTGGGCGCCGGGGCGCGTCGGCTGGAGGACGTGCCGGACGTGTTCGACAGCGAGTCAAACGTGCGCTGCCGGCGGGTCATCGTAGTGTTGCTGAGAGGCTTGTAGTGCGCGGTACTCTGGCGGGGGGTTGGGGGAACGGGAGGACCAATAAGAAGCAGCGGAAAAGAAACGGACTCTGCAGGCGAGGCAAATCACGTACAGTCCCCACGATGGTGGCTCGCGCCACGGCGAGTCATGATATCCCCTGTCGCGCCGAAGTCTGTATGTGCCGCGTGCGTCGCGGGTAACGACTTGACTCACCGTGGCATGAGCTGCATGCCGCGAACTGCGCTGCGTTGCGCTCAATACCGTGGGTATCAGGGCCGCTGTCTGGCCATACTGATGGAATACTGTGACTGCGGGGGGCAGACGAAGCGCGGAACGACTGTGACGCCCGACCCTTGCGCGCCCGCTGCTGCCACTTAAGCCCGACTATAAGAAGGCGCGCACCAGCTGCAGCGAACACAACTAGGCCGATGATGAGGATGAGAGCACCCAGCACCACGGCGAGCGCCTCCTGGTTCTGCGCTGGTGTTGTATCGCCGGCGGACGACATCGTAAAATATAGTGCTCAATTAAGGGACAGCGAAGTGAAGACGTCGGCGTCAAAACGAAACGGTGCACCGCATCCGTCTTTGCGCTGTCAGTACCCGAGAAACGCTACAATCGCAAATACGGATTGCTGCATTTATCCATCATAATGTTAGAGCGCAGTGTGTGCACGGTTTGGGGGTTCGTCACAGTGTCAGACGCATTCAAGTCGACCACTTTACGAACCCTATGGCTGTCTATGGCTGCCAAGCATATGAAGACACATTGAAATCAGGTACAAGAGTTGTGCTGGCACATAAACCAGGGGTTTGGCATAGCCCCTGGTGCCCAGCCGTGCCCAGCAGGGTCAGTCCAGCCGTGTCCAGCTTAGTCAAGCCGCTGTCGTCCACCGCAGGCCCGTCAGGGCTCGTCCTGAAGGCTCGTCCTGTTGCCCTTGCCTGACAGCCCTTGTTTCTGGCACAGCGCAGTCAGAGTAATGTCGCCACAGCTCGCTGTACTGCAAAGCTTGAGATGTCCACGGTCCCGTGCCTAGAAAATGTGCGAGCCCCTGGCTCCCCAGCTCAATCCTGCCCTTTCATTGCCCAGCGACGCAATCGGGATTGTGTGGCACACCAGCTTTGTACTACAATCAACGTGTCACAGGACGCCTGGTCCTACAGTGAAAGGACACTGTGGAGGGCTGTGGCGGGGGGGCCCTCCGCTGGCATGCAGCGGCGCCGCCGGCGCCACCGCCGCGGGTTGCTCTTGTTTTTCATCAGGTTGGATTCGGGCAGCGGCCGAGCTCAGCCTCTGGCAGCGCAAAGCGAAAGGGCAGCGGTGATGGGAGCTGAGTTCGCGGCGAGAGCGGGCCCTGCTGCTCCTGGCCGCGCTTGGCTGGCTAGCTGGGCGGCGGCTGTTGCGATAGCAGCCGTACGATTGTGCTAGCGAGAGGCCGAGCCCCCAGGCCCCGAGCCTCCTGGCCCTGCTCTTGCCCCACCAGGCCGCACAGAGCCTGCAGCTCGCCTGCGCGCCCTCGTCCTGCAGCGGCTGCCGGCATGTTCCCATGCCACTGCTGCTGCGTGCGTGCGTGTACAAGACGGCAGCAATGACTTCCACGCGAGTTCTTTAGTTTAAGGCGGCAGCAATGCAGCAGTCAATAATGCTTGGAGTCCCAAAACACAGTTTACACAGTTTGAGTTCACAGAAGTTAGAGCACACATCGCCTACGCCACACCAACCTGCCTACGACACCACTTTTACTGATCGTTGAGCGCCTGTGAGCGGGGTACCGCAACCTGCTGCAACACCCCGAGGTTGCCACTACGGGAAAGCCTGAATTCGCTGCATTCCACGATGGTTCTACAGTGGCAGCCTCAGTTCCCCGTGCCTTCTCCTCTCCGACCTCCACCCCTTCGTCATCTTCACAACCACCGCCTTCTGCACGGCCCTAAGCTACTTGCCCTGCCCGGCTGTCGCTCAGGCCAGTTCGCGCTCTCTGCCCGCTTCTTCTGCTCCGAGCGGGCTGCTGCAGGGAAGGCAGGGGTGCCGGGGCGTGGGACTGGGTGCGGGGGTGTGGCGCAGCGCAGCCCTCAGGGCTGGGAAGTCGTCGTGCCGAGCGGGCAGCTGCAGCCATCTTCAGCCTGCGGCTGGCACGCACGCTGCCGCCTCGAGCGGGCGGCCGCAAACGGGAAGTGGCGCTGCCGTGAGGGGCGCTGACGTTGACGCCAGCAATCAAGCAAGCAAGGGCGCGGGCTGAGGCAGAGGGCTGGTGCCCTGTGGCTGGGCGGGCGGAAAGCGACGGGTGCGTAATAAGCGCGGGGAGCTGCTCCCCTGCTTGAGCGGCATGCCATGCGGACATCAGTACGTATTGGTGTTGGGATGCAGCATGCGGACGTCAGTACGTATTGGTGTTGGGATGCGGCCTGTGGACGTCATCAGTACGTATTGGTGTTGGGATGCGGCCTGTGGACGTCAGTACGTTTTGGTCGGTGTTGGGATGCGGCATGCGAGGGCAGGAGCCGCCTGTGCCTGCTGCATGTGCGGCGCTACGGTACCGTGATCCGTGGGGGTGTGTGGCGGAGTGGCGAGCTTGCGATGATGTAAGCAGGCAAAAGCCACTGGCTGCCGGAGAAGCGCATCTGCGGCTTACGCTTCCCCCCTCTGAAGCGGACCGTCCTCGGGTCACCCATCGCCGCAAATGCGCTTCTCCGGCAGCCGGTGGCTTTTGCCTGCTTACAGATGAGGAGGCCAGAGAGTTTAAGGAGCGCAGTGAGACTTGGGTGCGAAGCTGCCGCGAGCACTGGCCCAGACCAGCAGAGGCGCTGACGGTGAGGTCCTGTGCATACCCTGGCAAGCGGGCAAAGCGCGGCTGAGGGCCATACGCGATGTCGGCACCGCGAGCAGTTTGGACACCCCGCCGCCGCCGACACCCCAGCACGCCGCTAGCTGCCGCTGCGTGGCCGTCCTTCCAACGGCAGAAATAAAGGATGTGGCGAGCTCTCCTACGGCATGGCGTCTGCAGGGTGATTACAGGTGCGCTGGGCTTGGCAGCGGGATGCTCTAAATGTTGAGGTTACACCGACCCAGTCCCTCCGACGTGCCCTTGCTAGGCTACAGGCGTGCGTGAGGTGCGCCTGCGCCCGCGCTCCCACGCACCCCACCACCTGCCTACGACCGCCTCCTGTCAGACCCCGCCGTCCCGCTGCGCCTCCGCCGCCCGGGCTCAGGCACAAAGACAAGCTCGCGCTCCCCGATCCTGTCGCAAACAGCAACGCACGCTCGTGGCCGTTAGTTGCGTGGGCCGCATTAGCAGCATGCCGCAGCCGCAGCCCTGCCACAAGCAAGGCCACGAGGGCCACTTGGGGGCCTGACGCAGCGGCGCTCAGGCCCGGCACGATCAGCACGGAGTCACTGTCGCAACAACCTGCTCCACACGTTCGTGTGTCCTGTGTGAGGACTGCACTTATGGGGACTGCACACCTCATGACCCCAAACCACACCCCAAACCGCCCCGATGCCGCATCCTCAGCCGCAACCGCAGCGCACGCTATGCTCCCACAGCAAGCCGGGCTCTAGCAGTCCCGGATTGCGCATGCGGCCAATCCCGGAGCGTGGCCAGGGAGGGGGCGAGGGCGTGCGTGGCAGCCCACCCTGGGGCCGTGACGCCCAACGCCCCTGCTGCGGCCACTGCGCGCAACGCTCCTCCAAGCTGCACGCCCGACCGGCAATCGCTGACGCGCGCTGCAGGGGACACGCCTCAGCGGTTGCCAAGCCTGGCGTACAAGGGCTTCCCACAAGCCCTCACAGGCGCTCCCCCCACAAGCAACACCCGACTCCCCCACTCAGGGTGCAGCTGCGGCCGGCTGCCCCCGCCAGCCTCCGCCTGACTGGCAGCCGCTGCCTGCTGGGTCCAGGCGACGTCGGTCCCGGCATGCCTCCGCCCACAGCCCATGGCCACAGCAGCTGCCGCCGCCGCAGCCGGCAGGTCGCTGCCAGCCTCCACTGCCCCGGCCGCCACGCCTTCATTGTTAGCTGGTCTCTAAAGCCCTTCACTGCCCCGGCCGCCACGCCTCCGGCTCAAACGCGCCGCCCTTAGACCCGTGCTGCGCGGGCTGCTGCGGCTGCTGCTGCTGCTGCTGCCCGCCCGCCGCTGCGCCGGCCTCGCCGCCAGCCGCGCCCGCCGGCGGCGCCGCTGAGCCTGCGACAGCGCGGCGTGGCAACGGGCGTGGGCATGGGGTCCAGAGGGGTGCGGTGCTCGCTCCTCGCTATGCTGCCGGGGGCATGTCGAGCAACGTGCTCGCCGGCGCCGCAAGGCAGCGGCCACGGGGCAGGGAAATAGAAATAGAAATGCACCCGCCCACTATGTGCGTGCATCCGTCGAGTTGCCGGCACGGGGCAGGGAGCCAGGCAGCAGGAGCGGGGTGCGGGTGGCGCTGGCGCCCGGGGGCGGGGCCCAGCTGGCCCCAAGGAGCGGGGCTGGGAGCGGCAAGGTCTAGCGATCACGCAGCCGCGTGGTGCCGTGAATATGGTAACATGACACAGCTGGGATCAAATGGGTAGCGACGCCTCACCCATCTGCCGCAGGAAGCGGCCCATGTCGGGCTGCGCGCCGGCCGCCTGGTCCTGCGGCCCACAAGGGAGCGGCGGCGATACGGGTACATGGAGAGGACACATGGCGCAGAGCCCCGGCTGCTTCCTCGGACGAAGCAGCGAGGCGCGCATAGGCCGGGGGCGTGGGGCTGCGTAGGCCTGCGGCACTGTGGGTCTGTGGCCGGGGCAGAGCAGGTGCCCCTCCCTCGCTGCCAGCAGCAGGGCGCGCCGCCACCCACCGGCGCGCCCACGCTCTGCTGCCGCAGCCGCCGCAGCCGCTCCGCCTCGTCGAGCGCGGCCACGCGGGTCTGCAGCGCCGCCTGCTTGGCGGCGTTCCTGCGGGCGGGGAGGGGGCGGCCAACCAGGCGGCAGGCTGGGCACGGCCGTCCATATCTACCGCAGGGCGCAGCGCCGTGGCGCGTTGCAACCGAGGCTACGTCGGAGGCAGTGGGCAGTGGGCTCTGGCGCGTGCAGGAGGCAGGCTGGGCACATGGCCATTCGCCGTCAGCGAGTGGGCGGCAACGAACGGCCTCGGGGCAAGCCAGCCAGCTGCATGAGGACGTTTAAGGCCTGTCGGACCGCCTACTTGGCAGCGCAGGCGCCGCGGTGCCCCTGTGCCCAGGTGCCCCTGTGGCCCTGTGGCCCTGTGGCCCTGTGGCCCTGTGGCCCTGTGGCCCTGTGGCCCTGTGGCCCTGTGGCCCCCGGTGCCCAGGTGCCGCAGCTAGGGGACCTCGGCCGTCGCGGCCCGCTGATGTGCACGCGGCCTCCCTGTCTGCCTCACAGGCTGATATGTAGCTTTTTTGATGATGCATTCCCCAGCAGGCTACAGCCTGCACTGCGCTCGCCTCGCGCTCAGCCAGGCTGGGCGGGGCCGGCAGCACAGGGTGCCGCCGCGCCACCCCGGGCCGCAAGCCCGCACGCAGATGCACACGCACACAGGCGCGCCCCCTGCACGGCAGCCTGCAAGCTGTGAGGGTTGGCTCTCGCCCTCGAGTCGCAGCTCACTTGGCCAGCTCCTCGGGGGTGGGCGGCTCCTCGCGCGTCTTCCGCAGCCACATGCGCCACTCGGCGGGCACATCATGTGGGTCGTAATACCTTGGGCAGAGGGGCGGCGGGGCAATTGCAAATCTGTCATGCTGACACGTCGTTCAGATCGAGTCGGCGGAGGTCACGCGTCAACACAAGCATCAGGGTTGCGCTGGGGTCGTTGGGAGCGGGGCGGGGCAGGTGCGGGTAGTGTGTCCGGGACGAATAACGGCAGCACGGGTGGAGCAGGGCGCGCTGCGCTCTGGCCCCTTGCCGCCAGGCCGTGGGGTGCCGGCACAGGGAGCCTGTACTCAGCTGCCAGTGGCAGCCCTTGCCCTCTCAGGCTCCTCCGCTCGCCTGTCCTGCCGTCACGCTTGCCTACAGCGCCCCGCCAGCGCCCAGCCCCGCGAGCCCAGCCGCAGCGCGCTCACATGTAGGCGGTCGACCACTGCACCTCGCGCTTCTCCACGCGGGTGACGCCCGAGCCCTCGTACCACCTGGGGGTTGTCGGGCCGCAGGAGGCGCCGCGAGGGTGTGGGTTTGAACAGCGGTTGGGCCAACCTCGGGCAATCTCGTTCCAAAAGTCGCGAGCGTTGTAGGGGGAAGGAGGGGGAGGGACAGGGGGAGGGCAGAGAGCGCCAGAGCGCCGAGAGGGAGGCGTCGCGATGACGTGGGCAGCAGCTCGCTGACTTGCTCGCTTGCCTGTAGTATGTGTTGCCAGCGGCGTCCTTGCCGACTAGCTCTTTTCCCATCACTCTATCGAGCACCCATCCCAGCGCTCGCCGGACAGCCCCAAACTGATGCGGCTTGCTCGCCATAAGCTCTATGAATCTGTACAGTCAGGGGTACGCAGCGGCAGCAGTCGTGCGCGCGCCGAGCGCAATGCTCCTGCTCTGTTCAGGCTACCAACGTCTCTTGTGGCTTCTGATGTGATGCTGTAAGATGTGTTTGTCTATTTCGGTGGTGCGCAGCGACTAACGCCTTGATGCAGGCTCGGGCCGACCCTAGGGTCGCGACCTTCATTTGCAATACCCCACGCGTGGCACGCCCGTGCTTTCCCCCGGCCCTTCCGCCGCCTTCCTTGGTCGTGCCTTCCGTCCCCTCGAAGTCCGCAGGGCGGCCGGCACGTTGCCGGAGGACGCCCAGCACGACAAAGCTGCAGGCCGCTTGCCAAATCTGTGGACACGGATGTGCGGCTTCTGTACCATGCGAAGGCATGTCTGCGCTGGTGGCGGGAAGGGCACGCAGGGCGCCAGCTCGCCCATCTGTATAATGCATGTAGGAAACGTGTTGGGGTTCAAGTATGAAGGATGGTTGGGTTGGTGAACACCGTGGCATATTTCTAGCCGCGACACAGCGGCCCCGTTGGCTTGAGGGTTCACTATACCTTGTAGCACACATTGCACACATGAACCGCATGCGGCTCTCTCTCTCGCAGACGCGCTTAGCACCGGCAGCGCGCAGACCAGCTGGTCCCCTGCGCCCCCAGTGACCCGCCAAAGCAAGGGGTTCATCGGCTAGCGCCGCCGCCGCTGCTGCTGCCTACATGCGCGCTATGTCCCACGCAGACCCCACATCCGCCAGCCCCAAGCGCCACACCATCCCCGCCAGGTCGTCCGGCGCCGGACATCCAGTGGCGGCAGAGCGATGAACCAGCTGCCGGCCGCCGCTGCCCCCTTCGGGTGTCGGCCCCTCTCTGCAGCCCCGCTCAGCGCCGCAGCCGCCCCTGCCCGGTCCGCTCACCAGAGCAGGCGTGCCGTGCTGGGCTGCTATTGCAGCCGTCCGCGGCACCGTCAGGGAGCCTGCTAGCCCCCCAGCCACGGCCCCGGGAGGCGAGCGCACTCCAGGATCAGCCCAGACGCCAGCAAGCCCGCCACCGTCGCTCTTGGCCTCGGCCAGCCTGCTGGACTTGCCCCACTCCTCGCCGGGCGCTCCGGCGCTGCCCCACCGCCTCCGAGCGCTGTCCCCACCGCACATTAGATGCTGCTGCACGCCTTCCGCCGGACGCCCACAACGGCCGCCCTGCCACGCACCCACGCGCTGCGCGCCCCGCGTTATCGCCAGCTCGGCCCGCTGCCACGGCTGCTCCTCGTGAGGCAGGCGCTCTAGCAGCACTCGGCCGTCGGCCAGGATGCACAGCTGCAGGTGCTGCGTGGTGAGGCCCTGCGCCCTGGCCTGGCGGGATGACGCCAGCCCCAGGTGCCGGCTGAGCGAGGTCACGCCGATGAGGCGTGTCTGCACGCGGCAGCCACCCCTGTTCTGGGTTAAGCAGGCGCCGAAGGGCAGCAGCTGTCGCCGATGAAGCGCGCGGGCCCAGACCTGCTTGTGGCGGTGCGGGGGATGCAGACGAGGGGAGAGGCGAGCAGTTGGCGGCGAGCGGGTGCGTGTGTCTCTTGCAAGCGAGGACGCGAGCCGGCGCGGAAGCATCGAGCACGCCAAGCAGCTAGGCGGGTAGCCGCGGAGGCTGGCCGCGTGCATGCCCGTGTACTTCAAAGGTGCAGTGGTTCTGCGTGATGTGCCGTGCCTAGATCTGCCAACCTTTACAGGTTGGCCCACCTGTACGGGGTGCCGCAGGCCCGGAGCGAGGGCGCTCGCGACGCCCGGGAAGGCGGCCGCCCACACGTTCCGTGGGGCCAAGATGCCGCTGTTGTGGTAGTGCGCCACGTACCTCGCCGCCACTGCAACGTCCTCCTGTGGGCCTGTCCCGGGCAACGGCAAACGAACAAGGATGGAACCGTGACGATGCAGCGGGGCGCGGGCCGCCGTCGCCTCTCGCCACAACCGTGGCATTTTAGCAGGAGGGCGCGGGACGCAGATGTGATCAGAGAAAGCAGGAGCCAAGCACCTTCGGTAGGCCGGACTCACCCTATCCTACGTGTCACCATATGTGTTAGAGGACCCCTACCACAGACTTATAGCACGAGAAGCCTGTTCCTGTCATCTCGGGATGCCTTTCACTACGGCCGCTGTTACATCAGCTGAACATGACAGAAGCTGGCGTCGTGTTGGGCCATTGCCAGTGTGGCTACGCACGGGTTGCCGCGGCTGGGGCGCTCCGCTTGGCAGCTAGCTGCGCAGCTAGATCACCGCGGACTTGCTAGTTGGGCCGCAGGGGCTATAGATGCTGTAGAAGGCTGTGAAGCGCAACGCTGGACGCACCGGTCAAGGGAGCTTGCCGCTCGTCCGACCCCTCCTGCTTCGGCCTCAGTCCCTCCGGTTTTAGGTCAGGCTCCAGCTCGGGCTCCGCCAGCTGCCGTTCGCCGCCACCACTGACCGCAGCCTGCTGGCTGCCCGCGCCCCATGGCACCGGCAGCCAGTCAAAGTCGTCGCCCTGGCGGCCCCTCCGCCACCCGGCGCCGCTTGGCTGACGGCGGCAGCTCGGCCGTGCCACCAGCCGCTGCGTCCTCCCCGATACCCGCGACACCGCCCTGCCCTGCGCTACTCCCGCATGCGCCGTGGGCGCCGTCTATGTAGCACTTGTGGCATCGCACGTTGTGTAAGCTGGCGGGTGGGTAGCCGATATGTGCATCTGCCGCGAGCTGACCGTCACTTCCAGCTGCAGCATCTTCAGCCGCGCCTGCGGGTCTCCAAAGTAGACGGGCAAGCAGGTACCGGCTGTGGCTGTCTGCAGGCATGCGTGCCTGCGATTCTTGCGCTTCGGCTCGCTGCCGCTGCCCAAGCAGCCGTGCACAACCGCGGCGCACCTTGCATCGCAGTCCCCGGCATTCCGGGTTAGGCGCCAGTGTCCGTCAATGGTCTGAGCAGTATCTTCGTCTTGCAGACAATGGCAATGAGGAATATGGGTGCATCGCGGCTTCGTTGGCGCACTTCGGAGTTCGCCTAGACCGACAGATGGCAAACGGAGACAGCTGCTGCGTGTGCTTCGGCGCGTATGGCAACGTGTGCGTCCATATCTTCGCTGACGTTGCTAGGTATGTTGGATTACTCTTCCTCGCAACGTTTGGTCGTGCATGCCACGAACCCGCAAACGTTGACCGACGTTCCTCGACCCCCCAAGGTCGGCTCTTACCACACTCGAGCAGCAGGGTGTCGCGCCACGCCGCTGCGGCTCGACGACCAGGACACGACTCAGCGAACCATAAACAACTCGTTGGAGGCGTGGGCCCCGTGACCATGCGTTCCGAGACAGAATCCGGCCTTCCGACTCCAGAGCTAAGCGGCCGGTTAGAGCTGTACGCAAGGTGACGTGACCCGACGAGGAGCGTCAAGCGGTACGCGGGGCCGTGCGCAAGAGGCCTCCTGCCCGTGCGTGCACCTCCTGGCTCCGTGCACTCCTCCCTGCATTCCCTAGATGCTGTCAGAACTGGTACCCCGGTGTCGTGGCCTGACCGCCCTTGCTCCATCCAACACCTGCAGGGATGTAAGCGACGGGACTAGGGTAGGCAACGGGCACGTCGGGCCTCGTCGTTCAGGGGTTGGGGAGGGTTGGGGAGGTGTGGGAGGTGGGCCGGGGTGGCGCTGTAGACACGGACGTACGGCTCTGACGCACAGCTTCTTCCTACCTGCTAAGCCTCTTCTTCAGACTTGCTTTCAGCCAATGATCACGAGCAACGAGAGATGAACAAGATAGTGCTTATCATTATTGCGTTCCTGTTGCCGCCTCTCGCCGTGTATCTGCACAAGAACAAGTGCGACCGCGATGGCTGGATCAACCTTCTCCTCACACTGTTGATGTGGCTTCCAGGTAGGCGAGATCAGAGGTTTGCTCGCTCGCGCGCTTGCGTTGACCGCCGCGGCATGCTGCGGGAGAACTGCGGCTGATGCTGTGCTCCGCAACCCCCCGCAGGCTTCATACACGCGCTGATGATAATGGGCGTGATCAAATGCTGATAGCAGCTGCTCGATGGCCTCGATGTGACAAGTGCGGCCCCACGGCCGCGAACGGCACTTCGCACGGCACGTCGGCTGTACACACAACGAACGAGCTGAGTATAGGTATAGCATACATGTAACACATAACTGGGATGCCGACGAGCCGTACCAGTAGTCATGGGGTCCTCCTGCCTGCGGTAGCGTCCTCAGGCGTCCACACGCACCCGCCCTCACCTGCACACCCGGGCCGCAACCCCAAGCCTCCATTTCTTCTAGCAAAACCCCGTGCCACGGGATCTGCGCCGCTGCAGCCATTTCCTTTTCCGCCCTAGCAAGCTGACACGCCAAACGCAAGGAAGCCGACACACCCATGGCACCCATACCGTGCTGCCTTCGCTTTCTTCGGCACCGGTCCAGGCCCCTCCGCTGCGCAGCTTAGGCCGCAGCCCGCAATTCACAGCTGTCTGGGTCGCTCAACACCGCAGTTCTCCACCCTGCGGCCACAGCGCAGCGTCTATTCTATGCCACGAAACCCCTACACAACTCAACGCCACGGCCCGCCATCGCCGATCCGGCAGCTACTATTGGCACGCCAGCATCCGCCCCAGCCGCCCCGTCAGCTCCGCTACCGTGCCATACGGCGGTCTCGTGCGGCTTCCCGTACGGATCAATCATGCAGCTTCTGGCCGCTGCTCACCGACCTCAGCTCTGTGGCACATGTCAACACGTGAGGGCGGCACCGTGGGCGCGGCTTCCCTCGACCCACATGATGGCCCTCGCGACCTCCCTCGCTACACATTGACCGAGCCCGCTCAGGCGCCGCGGTGGGCCGTATCCCGGCACCGGGGGAAGGGGGCGCAGCGAATGGCCTGCCTGGCAGGTGGACGAACTCTGGTGCGTCCCAGAGTAGCAGCTCTGGCGACGCACAACGGCCTAGGCGCTGGCTCATGCCGTACGCTCCAGGAGAGGACTGCGACTTGCACGCTTGCACAACACGCACACAGAACGCCACGCTAGCCGTGACCCGACAATACTATGCCACAACTACGTTGTGGCACGACATCCAGGGGATGGCGTGGAGGGGCCTCGGGGAGGCTGAGGACCCTGCCGCAGCCGCAGCCATGGCGGGGCCGACCTTCAGCCCTACACGGAGGCAGAGAGAGGCGCGAGGGCTGCCGCGCGGCGCGGAGGAGCGCAGCAGCCCCGTTGGGCCGCGCAGCGACGCGCTAGTGCTGCTGGAGACGACGCTGTTGCTGCTGCCAGCAGCAGCGGCAGACTCGGCTGGCGGCGGCATTGGCTCCCCCTCGCCGAGCAAGCTGAGCGAGCTGGAGCCCCTCGCGGAGCGCGCGCTGCTGCGCGGTGGCCTGCTGCCGGCCCTAGCGCGCTTCCTCCGTGCGCTGGCGCGGCCGCGCGCCGGCGCTGGGGCGGGGCAGCAGGTGCAGCTTGGACAGGCGCGAACCGCGGCGTCTGAGCTGCACACGGCTCTGGGAACCGTCAGGTATGCTGAGGTCCTGCAGTCTCGACCCCTCCCCGGGCAGGCGAGAGCGCGAGCCTACATGACGCACAGGGCAGCGCTCTACAGCCCGTCGCCCGCACCTGACTCCCGTGCCTGCGTGCGGTGCTCCCTCTGACAAGCGCCCCAATGCGGGCGCCAATCTGCCTGCCACAGCCGCCGCCTGCCCCTCGCTCGCTCCCCAGGCGCCTGCTGAACGTGGCTCGCAGCAATGCCTCCCTCCGCCCCGAGCTGCTGGCGGCGCTGCACGCCTGCTCCCTGCTCAAGCACGCCGCCGCGGCGCTGCTGGCGGCATGGCCCGCCGCCGCCGAGTTGAGCTTCGTGTCGCACACGACCTGTGGCAGCGGCGGCATCAGCTTCGGCCACGCCGCCTGGCTGCAGAGCCAGCAGGCAGCGTGCGAGTCCGCCGCGGAGATGCTCCAGCGGCTGCCGGCCAACGAGCTGTCATTCGCCATGGCGCTGTTCGAGCTGGGGCTGCCGGGTGTGGTGCCCTGGGAGGCGCTGCCGGCGCGGCCCCTGGCCGCCTCGCTGCAGGGCGGGCACCAGGTTCCGGGCAGGGCCGAGGCGCTGGCGCTGCTGCCGTAAGTGGGTCGGCGGATGGAGGGGGTTGCTGCAGTAGGAAGCGAGGGACGATGGCCGCGAGCGTGGATGTGTGGGGTTGGCGCGCGCACGCAGCAGGGCGAGCGGGCGAGCAGCAGAACTGGCCGTGCAGCCGCAGGGTGTGCTCCCCACACGTGCAAAGCTGAACGTTGCCCGCCGCCTCCCTCGCCCGGCCCTTCTCCCCGCAGGTACGTCGCCTGCTGTCCGGCCCCCGCCTGCAGTTCTGGCTGGGTGCGATGCTGACGGCCCCCAGGCTGGAGCCCAACGGCGGCCAGGGCCCGCGGCGCGGCCTGCCGGAGGGACTGCTGCTGCCGCCGCTGGTCAGCTGCGCGCTTCGTAACCCTCTCGCAACCAACGTCATAAGAATGGCGGCAGCCCAGGTGTGGCAGATCACCCTGCCGCGGCCCGCTCGCGCGCCCCGGCTGGCGCAGCCCCCGGCCATGCCCCTGCCTGGTGCCGCCGGTGCCCCCGCTGCCCGGCACCGCGCCGCCCGTGTACAGGGCCGTGCAAGCCTACGACCTGCTGTTCGGCGCGCTGTGGCCTGACGATAGGGCGGCAGGTGGGCCCCCGCCTCCACCGCCCATGTACATCAGCTGCTCGCTGCGGCTGATGTGCCGGCTGGCACTGGAGATGAGGCCCCGATCGGCGGCGGCGCGGCTGCCGGGGCTGTGGCGATTTCTTTCGCACGTCCTGGCGTTAAGCAGCGACGAAACTATGGATGAGGGCGTCATCCGCGCCGCCGGCCTGCTGCTGATGCTGGAGGTGCCGGAGCCGGCGGACGAGGGCAGCCCTGGCGGAGCCGCCGCCGCCGCCGCCCCCAACGGCCGCCCCCAACGGCGCGGCTGCGCCGTCAGCCTCCGCTGCGCGCTGGCGGGCGGCTTCGTGCCCGCGCTGGAGGCGCTGCTGCGGCGCCTGGTCGCCCGTCGTGACGCAGGCGGCGCTCGGGCGTGCCTGTTCGCCATCAACGCGCTGCTGCGCTTCTCCGGCGTGTGGCCCGCGCTGCTGCTGGCGCACGGCCCGGCGCGGCAGGTGGCGTCGCTTATCGTCGCCCTTTGCCGGCCACTTTGCCGCCGCCTACCTGGCCGCGCTGCTGGAGCAAACGACGCTGTGCCAGCTGCCGCAGCGGCTTTCAGGCGGACCCCGGGTGCCGACGACACCGGGCCGCGCCACCGCCGACCCACTCGCCACCAACCACTGGCTCGAGCCGGAGCCCGCCGCGGGCTCGGCCGCCGCAGCGCAGGCGGTGGAGCTGGCGGTGCTCGCCGTGTCGCAGTGGCTGGGCCCTATCCAAGACACTGAGCTGGGGCACCTCCTCATTCAGGGAGCCCTGCAGCGCTTGTCGCAGAGCGCTCAGAGCCTGCTGCCGCTCCCGAAGGGGCTGCAGGCCTCTGCGTTGAGCGCGACCGCCTGCCTGCGGCAGTGCGCCAACCCGGGCTGCCCCAAGCGGCAGGGTGGCCCCTGCGAGGCGGCGGCGCGGGAGCTGCTCCGCTGCGGCCGCTGCCGGGCTGTGTGGTACTGCTGCCGGGACTGCCAGGCCGAGCACTGGTGCCACGGCCACAAGCGGGAGTGCGCGGCCGCGGCTGCAGCGGCGGCCGGCCCGACGGCGGGCGCAGCGGGGTCGGGCAGCCGTCCGGGGGTTGTGTAGGCGGTTGTGGTACCGTTGCGCCCGGGGGCTCGGGGGCTCGGGGCTTGTTATGGCAGGGGCCTGCGCTGGGGCCGCCCGGCGGTACGGGGATGTGAGGCAGAGGGCTGGGCACCTGGGCTGGCGTTGCGGGCAAGTGCCTGGGTGGCTCTTAAAGCCGCTGGATGCCTGGAGGTGGGCTGGCGGGGCTGTGGAGCACTGGGCTCTAGATCATGAACCAGCGTGGAAGTCAGGGTAGGGGCTGTGAGGCAGGGCAGACAGGGCTGGGCTGGCGTTGTGGGCACAGGCCTGGGTGGCTTCACGCCGCGGAATGCCTGGCTTCTGGATCAATGGCACCCTGAACGCGTTTCAGAGAGTGCGCACCTTCTCGCTGGGGGATGGCTGCCTCCCGGGCTGGTTGCGTGGCGCATGCGTGCGGTTGTGCGTGGCTGCCGGGGTTGTCGGGTCGCGTGGTTGGGGGGCTTATGGGGAATGCTGCCGCACGACAAGGGCCCGGATCGAGGGATGACCGCGGAGCGCGTACGGCGCGTTCGTTGCCTTCGCGAGATCTCATCCACATGTGTTGGCATCAAAGTCTCCGTCTGAAAGACCTCCACATCTGCTCACGTACCGGGCCGTGTCCCACTCGACGCGTCGCGAGGGTCTCACTGTAGGAGCAGCGTGGACGTCAGAGAAGGGTACCCGAGACAACCTTCGCCAGGGTTCGGGCCACACTTGCTTGCAATGCTGCCAGCGGGCGCTCAGCTAGCAGCGGCGTCGCCACGCCCCCACAACCCCGTGCCACAACCCCTTTCGGTGGTTGCGTCAACACAGCCCTGTTTTCCTCCGCCCCAGCAAGCCGCCACGCACAGCACAATGAAGCCGACACGCAAGGCCCGTGGGATCGGGTCAGGTTCCTCTGCTGCGCAGCCAAGGCCAAGGCCCGCGAGGCACAGCTCTCCTGGGTCGCTCCACACCTTGGCTACCCACCCTGCGGACACAGCGCAGCTCCGACCCCAGCACGAAGAGACACCACACAACCCTAACACCACGAACGGCCACGCAACCGCCAATCCGGCCGCTACGACTGGCAAGCCAGCACCTGCCCCAGCAGCCCCGTCAGCTCCGCCACCGTCCCGTACGGCGGTTTCGTCCGGGCGTCCCGTACGGCGCACTCGCGCAGCTTGTCGCCGTACGCCAGCGCCAGGCGGTTGACGGCGTTGCGCGCCGCGCACTCGAGCGCAAACGCTACCTCCTCCGCCGGCTGCAGCGTGACGTTGGTGATGCGGCCGGCGATGCCGGTGCGGATGAGGCCCAGGCTGCGGCCCAGGCGCTCCAGGCTGCCGGCGTGGCGGGAGCGCGCGGCGGCCTGCAGGACCAGGGGGGGGAGCGAGTCGGGTTGGTTTCGGAATGTGCGGGGCCGCTGCTCCTTGGTGCAGGGCAGGGAGCAGGCGTATGTGCAGGGCAGGGAGGAGACGGCACCGAGCGCCTAGCGACGCGTGCCAGGGGTCGCTCAAGACGCGCGCCAGCATGTCATCCCCGCTGCCCCAGCACCTGGCCCCCAGCCCCGGCGCCGCACCATGGACTTGGTGTAGGCCGCCAGCGCCGCCACGGCGCTGAGCAGCGTCAGCGCAATGTCGGGCAGCGCCGGCTCCCCCAGCAGCACCACACCGTAGCGGTCCTCGCCCGCGGACGCCGCCACCAGCAGGCCCGCCAGCGCGCGCACCACCCAGCAGATGCTGAGGGCGGGCGGCGGGGCGGAAGGGAGGGAGGGGCCACGGAGGCGACAGGGTCCGGTGCGTGGCGGTGTGTGGTACGAGCGGCGCGGGGCCTGGGTGGACCGCGAGAGGTCTGCCCTTGGGTCAGGGCAGGCCGGCGGTAACCCCATCACGCACGCCACCGAACGAAGCGCTGGCGTTGTCCCAGTGCGCTCGCATACCCCCCTGCCGCCCTAAATCCCATGGTGCACGTCCTCCCTTGCCCCTGCCCTTCCCCACCTGCCCCCACCCGCCCCCTCACCGGTTGTACTTCGCCCGCACGTTCCACGCCGCCAGGTCCTGCTCCCTGCTGACCGCCCTCAGCCCCGTGCTGGGCGACATGCGCAGCACGTTCCACCGCACCGCCGCGGGACCCGAGCCGCCTCCACCTGCACCGCCGCCTCCCCCGGGGCGAGACATGGCTGCCGCGTCGGCTGGCAGAGTTTGGCGGGCGAGTACGCACGGCAGGGCAGGCAGGAGTGGGGACCGTCAGCGACGGAGCAGTGCAGGTACAGTGTGAGGGTGTGGCCCCGGGGTGTGGCCCAACGTCAACACCAGCCGCTCCGCAGCCCGCGCGCGCCGCTGTGCGCGTCGGCGGCCGCCGTATGAGCACTAGCGGGGCAGTATCCCGCCAGCCCTGCCAGCCAGCCAGCCTGCGTACCCGCACCGCTGCGCAACGCCGCCCTACCTGGCCCCCCCTTGTGCCCCGTGTCGCGCGCGCCCCGCCTGCCCGCACCTGCTGCCGACGGCAGCGCCGCCGCCAGCGCCGTGGTGAAGTCCCTCAGCTCGCCCAGCAGGTAGCCGCCAAGGGGTGCCCACGCGGCGCGGCCGCTCTCGTCGGCAAACACGGCCGCCCGGCGCCAGGCCGCCTCGCCGCCCTGGCCCTCGGCCGTGAGCGCCAGGTCCAGCAGCGCCAGGTCCTGGGGGCGGGCGGGCAGGCACCGAGGGAGTCAAACAAACATGCTTTTAAAGTTACTACGGCTGTTGGGGCTACTGCAGGAGGCACCAGGGCGCCAGAGGCCTAGCAGCGCCAGCTCGTGTGGTTGGGGGCGAAGGGCGGCCAGGGAGCAGCGGTGAGTTGAGAGCGGGAGCGCCTGGCGGCTGAGGCTGCGGCTGGGGCAGGCAGGCGCACCGCTCGAGCTTGCCACAGGGTCCAGCCGCACCCGCCTGATGCAGCCACCTCAGCTTCGTCGCCCAGAACAGCGTGGGCCCAGGGGGGAGAGCGCCCGGTGCCACATGGGGCGCGCTACCCGGCTACCCGCCCAACCCCACGGCCTGACCCGTCCACCTGGGCTCTGCCGATGAGACTATGGCAGCCATGACCCATTCCCAAGCCCATTAGTGGACTAGCGCGCCCTTACTGCCGGTATGCACGGCACCCAAGCATTGCCCATCCTCCGCAGCCGGAGGAGAGGCTGCGGCCGGCTCCTTCCGCGTCCCAGTGCACTCCAGTAATCCCACACCGCATGAATACCTCTTATGCGTGTGCACGCGGCACGTGACGTGCTTGCGCCATCAACCCACCGCCCCACCTGTATCGCGGCGGTGGCGCCATCCAGCCCTGTGCACCGCGCAGTGACCAGGACCCCAACCCCTCCACCCAGTACCAGAGCGCGTCCAGCATGCCTTGCGGGATTCCGGCCCGAGCTCCCACCGCCCCACCTGCATCGCGGTGCCGGCGCTGCCCAGGCCCCTGCCTTGCACGCGTAGCTCCTACCCACCACCCCATCCGCTACGACACTAACCATAGCATGCAGGCCTTGCCCCCGCCCCCCCCGCCGCACCTGCATAACGGTGCTGGAGCTGCCCAGCTCCGCCAGCAGCGGCGCGTTGGGGTCGGGATCCCCCGGCCTCGCCAGCTGCAGGCGCTCGACAAAGACCAGCTGCAGCAGGCAGCCGCCCGCCGCCCAGCAGGACACGCACAGGCCGCCACCCAGCGCCCAGCCGTACAGCAGCAGCGGCTGCAGCAGCAGCGAGCGGCGGGCCAGCAGCGCCAGGCCCAGCGCGGCGGCGGTGGTGCTGGCCGCCGTGAGGAGCACTGGGGGGGGAGGGCAGGGCAGGAGAGGGGGCGGTGGGGGGCGAGGTTGGGCAGGTAAGGGCGGGGCGAGTAGGCGGAAGTTGGAGGAGGGCTGCCGGCTGGGGAGCACTGTTCAGCGGGTTGTCCAGCGTACCCGAGGGGATGCGCTCCTTCAGGCGGTACCAGCGGTGGCGCTGCAGCGGCGGGTAGGCTAGCACGTCGCAGCCCCTGCACACACACATGCCCAAGCGAGCGGCACGGCAGGTGGCAGCTTGTGAGCAGCACCGTGTGTGTAATTTAAGAGGGCCGAAATAGAGAACCACCCCGCACGCGGCACGCCGCCGGTTGGTGACGCGCTGTTCGTGCGAAGGAAGAAAGGAGGTGGCAGCTTGTGAGCACCTCCGTGTGTGAGCTGGCGGCCCCCTCCGTCTGTGTGCTAGGCACAGCCAGCCCCCCAGGAGCCCGAGTCGTCGTACCTGACAAGGTAGCTAAACGAGTAGCAGGCGCCCAGCAGGATGCCGAACCACACGCTCCAGCCGCTGACTGCGGCGGGCCCCAGCTTCAGGCGGGCGTACAGCGTGACGTAGGCCACCGCCGAGAGCACGTTGCCTCCGAAGAAGGCGGCGGTGCTGACGAGATGGGCCCATGAGCGCCCCCGCACCACGACGCGTGTGAGGACCAGGGAAATCCAGGTGCGGCCGTGGATGCCGACCTTGGGGAAGGTCACCGGCGCGAACTCGTTCGACGCCAGCACCGCTCTATGCCCGAGCAGCGCCACGACTTGCAGCGCGTATAGCAGCAGGTGCGCCAGCACGCCGGAGGGCCGCCAGAGCGTTGACATGCTCGGCGGCAGGGCAAAACACGCGAAGCACAGGTTTGCCACGCCGACAGCCGCTGCGTGCCATACGGCGGCGCCAACAAGTTTCCATGTCAGAGGCTCTGGGGTAAGGGCAGGCTGCGCCGGTGGCATCGCGGCCCCTCGCGCTGCTGCGCGCGTCAAATAAGCTCAACAAGGAGTCAGAACGATACAAGCGTACTCATAGTTGCAGCAGTGCATGTGATCAGGTGTGCTCACGAGTAAGTTCGAAATGGCGCCAAGCAGGGTGCAATGCAGGCTCTGTCAAACTCTGGTGCTCTTCTTTGCAACTGCCGACAAGGGCGACAACCAAAACTGCATCCTCGTGATCACGCGTAACATTATAAGACATCCCACAGGGCTGATACCTGCTTTGCAATTCAACGTTGTTACCCCCGCACCAGCCCGCTACACCGCGGCACTCAGTGGAGCTGAAATGAACGCGCGCTTGCTGTAACGCGACGCGAAGGGATAGGGCAGGACAAGAAGCTACACCCATTCCTAGGCAATTTCGGCAGCAGCTTTGCGCTGTGCGACCACAGCGTGGCGAGGACTCACGATGCAGCACGACCATAGGCCGCTGCGGAGTCTTACCAACACGGCGCCGCTGGACTACGTGCCGCTGAACAACACCTACCCGTCCGTCAAGCCGAGCGCCCACCGGCCGGCCGCGGACCCCAAGGCAAGCCCCCCCTGGCGCGATCCCCGCACACCACGCTCTCCCCAACATGCGACCCGGCCTTGTACCACGCGCGGTGTCTCACGCTTGCCACCTGGCCGCCCGCAGGCCGCGGCCTTCATGGGCCACACCGGCCTGGCACAGCACCACGTTCAGGCCCAGGCAGCGCCAGGAGCTGAGATGGCCGACCCGGACCATGCCGGCGCGCCGCCGCCCAAGCGCCCGCGCGTCGCGGATGAGTCGCTGCAGCAGCACGCCGCGCAGCACGTGCAGCAGCAGCAGCAGCTCCTGCTGTCCAGCCTGATGGGCCGCAGCAACGGCGGCAGCCAGCAGGAACCGTCCATGCTGTCGTCGGCACTGGCGGGGCTGGGCGGGGGCGGACGCTCGGCCGGCGGGTGCGTCATGCTGGGGACTGCCTGGCCTAGCCCTGCTGGCCTTTTGGCTTATGTGCCGGAGGATTGCCGGTAACCCTGGTGTTGGGGAGGATTGCCCACTTGCCGATGTGCCAGACTCTACAGGACGGCGCTCACGGTCGCCTCCGACCCGCACTCGCTGGCGCCGCGCTGTGGCTGCCGCCCCGCAGGCCCACCAGCTTTGCCGGCCTGATCAACCGCCCCGGCTCGCAAGTGCCTGCCGCCCCTGCGCCGTAAGTGGGTCGGCCGGCGATGGCCTTCCGCCGCCAGGCGCCGCCTTCCGCCGCACCAGGAGGCTCTCTGCGCCTCCAAGCCCGTTGCCCAAACTGTGCTGATGCGCTCCGCCCTGTGCTCGCCGCCTTCCTGCAGGGAGCCCTCCTCGGCGGCTGTGGGCGCGCTGCGGACGTTTGCGGATGTGGCCCATCGCCAAGCCGCGCATGCGCCCGGCGTGGGGCGAGACAACATGGTGCGCCCCCTGGGGTCCTGCAGCTCGGCCGGTCTGCGTGTGCCCCGAGTACATGGGGCAACTGAGCGCTGCAGCGAGCCTCACGGCAAGCCCCGACCCACATGCCCCACGCACCGCGCCAGATGCCGTATCCCAAGCGGCCCCAGTCCTCTGTTACGCTCGTCGGCGGTTACCGTGGGTTGTTCCCTCTGCCCCGCCTGACGGCCCTGCCCCCGATCCCCTGCGCGCAGCTTGGCGCCGTGCGCGCCGCCTACTCCTGCCTCAACATCGTCGCGCCCGGCGCCGCGCCCTTTGAGCCGAGCCGAGACGCGCCGCAGCACGGCCTGCAGCCGCTGCCGCCGGCGCCTGGCGGCCGGCAGGACGCTAACGCTGCCGACGGAGCCGCGGCGGCCGCGGGCCTGTCCGACCTGGCCCCGGAGCAGCTGCCCCTGGACTGGACCATTAAGCACGGCCTCACGGTCTGCAGCCGGGCCCGCTTCACCATCATGGACCGGGCGCAGCAGGCGCCGCCGCGGGCACGTGAGTCGGTGGAGCCGGCGGTGGTGTGGCGGCGAAACTAGCGCAGGGGCCCGACGGTGCCGTCGGGCGGCGCGCTGGCCGGCAGGGCGATTTGGGTCGGCTGTGGCTTCATCTAAGGCTGAGCTCGTGCCTCGCAACCCGTGTGTGAATGTCGCAGGTTGGTGCGCGGTGCAGCATGTCGTCAACAGCGACCTGGCGGGCGCGGCAGACGAGGTGCGGCGCTTGTGGCTGTGGGTTGTGGCACGTCAGGGTCGTGGTGTGGCATTTCGCGGCTTCAGGATCGCGCTGGGATGCCGGCATGCTGGCGGCAGCAGCGTGGCCAGAGCCGGGGCTGGTATCTTGCTGGCGCTTTGCGCAGCACAGCTTGGCCTTGGGGACGGGGGGTGGGCGGATGGGCCGCTGGCTGGGATGCTGACTGGTCCCGGCCCGCTTGACTGTTGGCCCACAGGCGACCAAGTTCCTCGCCTGCCAGCTGTCATGGCGCCACCCCGAGCTTCCGCTAGACGCGGCAGCGCTGCTGGCGGCCAGGGCCGCAGCGGCGCCACCGGCGCCGGCACCCGCGTCCGCGGCGGCCGCTCCCGCGGCCTCTGCGGCGGGCGGCGGCGGTGGGGGCAACGTCCTAACCCAGCGGCTGGCGGCGTGGCGGCGGGCGCTGCACAGCCTGTACGGCACGTACCGCGGCGGTGACTCCCTCATGTTCTACGTCCTGCACACGGTACGCATCCATACCGTGTCGTACGGGGTAACCCAAGGCTGCGAACAACAAATGGAAATGCTACGCGCCATTGCCCACGCGGTCCCATCGCTCCTGTACTGCCACCCTGTCCCCGGCGGCCTGCTGCCCGCAGTCGCGGCGCAGCCCCTTTGCGGCGCTCTTCACGCGCGGCCTGCGAGGCGCCTGCCACGGCGAGGTGGCGGCCGTGGTGTCGCAGTCGACCCGCCTGCTGCGAGCCAGGCTCCTGGCAGCAGGGGTGGCATTCACCATGCCCCTGGAACCGCCGCCGCCGCAGCAGCAGCAGCAGGCGGCGGGCAAGGGCCAGGCGGCGGGTGGCGGCGGCGGGGACCCGAGTGCGGCAGAGGACGACGGCGACCTGTGCGACGCTGCGCCGGTGCGTGGGGCCGAGGAGCGCGTGGGCTCGCCTCTGTGCGCTGCCTCATTGGTCGCGTGTGTTGCTTGGGGTTGACCAAGGGGTTGGGACCAGCGACGACGAGTTTTGGCATGACCTTGGTGCGTGGGGCCGTTGGAAGCGCGTTGGGTTAGCGATTGCGGCCGGTGGCCGCGAGGCTGGCAAGCGGGTGGTTCTGCTTCCTGTACCGCATTGAGCAGGTGCTTGTATAGGGGGGAATGCCAGCCGGTCGCCCGACCCACATGGCGCCACTCCGCTTGCTGGCCCCCTCTTCGCGATGCAGGCCTCTGCCGGTGCCGCGCGCTCCGCCTCCGGCCAGCCCGCCGCCGGCGCCGGCGTGCCCGACAACAGCCGGCAGTCGATGCTGCTGCTGCGCGGCCCCCGTGCCGTACACGGGCTGTACGACTTCCTCATGAACGAGGTGTCGTACCCAGGGCTGGGTCCGACAGCGGCGCCGGCGCCGGCGGCTGGTGGCCGCGGCGCGCCAGCTGGCGGCGGCGCCGCCGCTGCTGCCGGCGGGCTGGGCTCAGCGGCCGAGGAGGTGTGCGACCTGCCGCTGCTGCTGGCGCCGGTGCCCTTTGACGGCGGCAGCGTGTGGCGGCCCAGCATCAAGGTGGGATGGCCGCTGGGCAGCACACCGTGAAGGTCTCGGCCTGCCTCTAGGCCATGTTGCCCTTGCCAGCACGCTGCCCTCGGTCCCCGCCTGCCATCCGCTCCCGCTGCACACAGCCCTCACACCTGCCCTGTCGCGTCCCGCCGTCCTCCCGTCCGCGCAAGCCATTCCGCAGCACGCTGCACCCAGCGCTCGCCTGCCTCGCCCGCCGCCTTCCGCATCCCGGCTCCGCTGCCCCTTGCACCTACCCGCTCAACCCTTCCCGGCCCAACCTTCCCCTGCCACCGCCGCTGGCCCGTCCTCCCGAGCAGATGATCACAACCACCAACCGGCTCGCTCCCGACGCCGCCGCCGGCCCTGGCGCCGCCGTCGCCACCGTCGGCGGCGGCGCCTCCGCAGCCGGCCCCGGCGACGCCGCCGAGGGCGTGACTCATGTGCTGCAGGTCGGGGGGCCTCTGCCTCCCTGGACCGTGTGGCGGCTGCTGGGCCTGCTGGCCGACGCCCAGCCCGCCGGCTACAGCGCATCCTTGGACACAGAGCCCTACAGCCTGGCCCTCAACAGCCGCGCCGCCGAGGGCCGGCGGGAGGCAGGGGCCGACGGCGGTGAGGCGGCGGGCGCCGGCGGCACCGCCGGCCCGGGCTTTGCGCACGGCGGCGCGCTGTCGGTGGAGGAGCTGCGCGCGTGGCGGGCGCCGGCGGCGCTGCCGGGCGGCCGGCCGGCGCGGGGCGTGACGTGCAGCGTGGACCGGCGCGTGGCCGTGCGGCTGTGAGGGGGTGCGGTCAGCGATGGCTGCGCTGGCTGGCTAGGGGCGACGGAGGCGGGGCCTGTGTGTGGTGGCGGGTGGAACAGCAGGCGGCGCAGCTTTGGAGCTGGAGCGTGGGCCTTGCCTCGCACGCTTGGGCCGCATGTTGGGGCCCAACAGCAGACAGCAGACTGCAGTGGCGTGGGCCACGGTGCGCTGCGCAGGCGCAGGCGGGCGGGCGGGCGGCTGTGGGCGGCGTGTGTTTTGGGCTCCGCCTGGGCTTGTGAAGTACGGGAATTCCTGGTGCGTAGCGCACGTCTGGCTGCTGCCCTACCCGGCATGCACCGGGGTGCGCGGTGCGCGGTGCACGCGTCCAGCGATGTACGCGGCAGTGGTGGTGCGGGTGTACGGCAGAGTGTGAAGTGGACCACTGGCATGCCTGGACGGCCAAGCGGCCCTCTGCGGCCGTTCTGCGAAGGTCACTCAGTGCTCGCAGCTGCATACTAGACAAGTCTAGATAAGTAACGAAGCAGAAAGGACTGTTGAACTGTCCCAAGGATGTTCCGACGTTGAAACGCTCGTAAGCTGCTGTAGCGCAAGCGCGCATCTGCAACAAAGCAAAATGCCGCCGCGAGTGGCTCGCCGCTCTATACCTTCTCGAAACAGGAGCGGTAGTGGTCCCGGTCCGCCTCCTGCGTCCACGCAGCCACAGCCACCTCTGAGTCCTGCTGCTGCGAGGCTGCTCGATGTGACGACTCTATTGGAGAGAGCGGCGTTCAAGGTGGTCGAGGGTGCCGAGTTAAGCAACCAATTGCTGGACAAGCTGGAGGCCCTGGAGCCTGCGGTGGAAGGCATCCGTGCTCTTGCAGTCTCGCTGGAGGTTCAGGAGCGGCCGCTGGCGGTGCGCTTCTGGGCCGCAGTCACAATCGGGCACTCGTGGTCTGCCCGCGCGATGGCATCACGAGCCGAGCAGCTTGCGCGAGGTGCGCGGAGCAGCATCGCTAGCAGCTCGGTCGAGCTCCTCAAAGCGACACTCCAGCTACTGCATTTCGGAGCGGCGGACCCTTCCCTCAACGACGGGGCCGCCCCGCCGCTGACCGAGCTGCAGTCCCGCGCCGAGTTCGCACTGTTGCGCAACGGCCTCCTCCCGGCCCTTGCGCGCTACTTCGCCGCGGTCGCACAGCGGCGCGCCGACGCGCGGCAGGGCGGGCAGCAGTCGGTGCTTGATATGCCGTCGATCCTCGCGGACGTTGATGACGAGGTTGAGTGCGTGCACGTGCACCGCACAGCCGCGCTACGCGCCGTCAGGTGCGCTGCCAGTTATACATTTAGCTGAAGCGGCGCCACCCGGCCGACCTGCCTGCCTCCCTCGGCCTCCCTTGGACTGCAACCCGGCCCCTCGCTGACCTCTCCCGCTGAACTCTCCCGGTGACCTCCCCGACCGGCGCCCGACGGACCTCCGCAAGAACGCAACCGATCGATTCCTTTCCTTTCCCGCCACCGCCTTCTATCCCTGCCCAGGCGCCTCTTCATAGTGGCTCGCTGCAATCCCACGCTGCTGCCCGAGCTGCTGGCGACGCTGCACGCCTGCTCCCTGCTGGAGCACGCCGCCGCGGCGCTGCTGATCTCGCGCGCCGCCGCCGCCGAGCTGGGCACCGCCGCCGCCACGCTGCCGATCGCTGGTCGCCGGTCGGATGTCGTCAGAGCCGCCGCTGATCGGCAGCAGCTCGAGCTGGCGTCCAGCGAGCGGCTCTTCGGCGAAGTTGTCGTTGAGGCGGCAGTTCTTGTCGAGGTTGCATGGGAGGCGCTGCCGCCGCAGCCTCTGGCTGAGGCGCTGGTCGCCGTGCTGCAGCGGCCGGGCGGAGCCAAGGCGTTCGCGCTGCTGCCGCAGGTGGGTCGGCGGGTTGCTTGGGGTGGCGGGGCTGTGACCTGGAGGAGGTCTGGGGTTGTCCGCTGGTGCCAGTGCAGGTGGCTCCGCATGCAGGGACTCATTGTTTTGTGACAGGCGTGGTCACGCCTGCCAACGACGGTACTTCGCGACTTCCTCGCAGATCCGGCGCCTGCTGTCCGGCCCGCGGCTCCAGTTCTGGCTGGGCGCGGTGCTGGCGGGCAGTCGGTTGTTTGTCGCAGATGGTGAGGGCCCGCGACACGGCCTGCCGGAGGCGCTGCTGCCGCCTCCAGTTGCCGGCTTGCCACAGCAAATGCAGGCTGCTGCAGCTGTCGCCGCGAGCTTGGCAGCTGTACACGTGTGGCAGATCACCCTGCCGCGGCCGGCTCGCGCGCCCGCGCTGGCGCAACCGCCGACCAGAACCCTGGCGCCGCCGGCGCCCCCGCTGCCCGGCACCGCGCCGCCCGTGTACAAGGCCGTGCAAGCCTACGACCTGCTGTTCGGCGCGCTGTGGCCGCGCGGCGTGGCGGCACCGGCTGGCAGGGCGAGCTGGCGAACTGCGACGTCTATGTATCACCTGCTGTGCCGGCTGGCGCTGGAGATGCCGCCTCGGGTGGCGGCGGCTCGGCTGCCGGGGCTCTGGCGCACTCTGTCGCTCGTCCTGCCGGATAGCGGCGGCACCCTGGAGAACGAGAGCATGCTCCGCGCCGTCGGCTTGCTGCTGATGCTGGAGGTGCCGGAGCCAGCGGCCGAGGACAGCCCTGGCGGAGCCGCCGTCGCCGCCCCCGCCGCCGCGGCGGCAGGCGGCGGCTGCGCCTACAGCCTCCGCTGCGTGCTGGCGGGTGGCTTCGTGCCCGCGCTGGAGGCGCTGCTGCGGCGCCTGGTCGCCCGTCGTGATGAGGGCGGGCCCCAATCGTTTTTTGTCGCTGTCACCGTGCTGCTTAGGTCCTCCGGCATTTGGCCCGCGCTGCTGGCGCATGGCCCGGCGACGCAGGTGGCGTCGCTCATCCGTGCTCTTGGCAAGGCGGCCGTTGACCTGCGCGGCCAGCGCCTGTACGAATACGGCAGCGGCACTGGCTACTCTCCTCTGCCGCACCCGTCTCAAGCCGGCCTCATTGCCGCCACCTACCTGGCTGTGCTGCTGGAGCAGTCGGCGCATTGCCTGCTGCCGCCGCCGCCAGCCCCGAGTGACGCCGACCCACTCGCCATCAGCCACTCGCTCGAACGCCCTCCCGCCGGACGGACGCAGCCGGCCTGGCTGCTGCGCGCCGGCGGCGCGCCCGCCGCGGGTTCGGCCGCCGCGGCGCAGGCGGTGGAGCTGGCGGGCTTCGCCTTCTCACAGTGGCTGGAGTGCCTGCTTCCGATGGAGGAAGGCCACCCGCTGACATGGCCGCCGCTGGAGCGCTGGCGGCTGGCGGCGGTGCAGTGCTGGCTGCGCGCTGACGAGGCGGCGCGGCTAGCGGAGGCGTCCGGTGGCCAGGGCCGCACGGCCGCATCGTCCGCTGCCGAGGCGCGTGCGGTGGCGACTGGCTGGGCCGGCGTCTGCACGCGCCGGCTGTTTGCAGTCGAGCGGCTTGTCGCTGCCCTCGTCACGGCCGCGAAGGGGCCAGAGGCCTCGGCCTACGCGAGCTTTCTTGACACTTGCCTCCTGCCGCTGCACCTGGACGCCCTGGAGGCGCTGCTGGCGCTGGCGCCGAACGGTCCGCCGCTCGAAGTCCGCCGCATCCAGGCGGGGTGGCTCGGCGCCGTCAGCGACACAACGCTCCTGCTCGATGCCCGGCTGGAGGCGATGCTGGCGCGGCACGGCCGGACCGAGCTGCTGGCGGTCCTGCAGGCGATGGCGCCGCCGCAAGGCGTGCAGGGGCTACCGTCCTTGCCGGGAGGCGCCCGGGGCCGCAGCGACCAGCTTGCGCAGCGGCTGGCGGCGCTGCGGGCTCTGGCGCTGGGCCCCTCCCGCACCGCCACGGCCGTGCCGGAGCTGCCGCTGCCGCTACTGGCCTCGGCCGCCAGCTCGCCCCCTTACCTGCGGCAGTGCGCCAACCCGGGCTGCCCCAAGCAGCAGGGCGGCGACTGCGAGGCGGCGGCACCGGAGCTGCTCCGCTGCGGCCGCTGCCGGGCGGTGTGGTACTGCTGCCGGGACTGCCAGGCCGAGCACTGGCGCAACGGCCACAAGCAGGAGTGCGCGGCGGCGGCCGCCGAGCCGGCAGCGGCGACGGTGGCGTCGAGCAGCAGGCCCGAGGCCGCGCCATAGGATCCAGCAACGCGTGGCAGGCATGAGGGCACATGGCGGCGGCCGGCGGAGGCCATGGCCGCGCAGGCTGGCTTTGTCGACAGTGCGGTGGCGGCGAGAGGCGGCCTCGGGCATCGAGATGAAGGCACGCAGGAGTGAGGGGACCTGTGATGGGTGGGTCGGGGCGGACGCACGCGGCCGCCGGCAGGCCGGTTCGCGTGCAGTTGGGATGATTACTTGCGGCCTGGTTGCCCCTATGGGGCCAGCTGGCGGGGGGCAGGGGCCCTGCAGCGCGCGAGGAGCCTGATAGATGTGTGGGTTGCGCGTCGCCTTCATCAGCATGACGGCAGGGCGGCGCCATGCTTGCGCCACCAACTCATCGAGGTAGCGGTGGGCCTTTCTCCCTACCTTCGCGCGTGGGCGCTTGTTGGTTGGCGGAACTATTGCAAGGGAGGAGCGCGTGGGCAGGGGGCTCGCCGCCGGAGCAGCCGCACGGAGCGGGCAGCATTTGGATTCCCTGTGCGGCTCCGCTTCAGCGCGCTGGGCGTACCGGTAGCCGAGCAGGCCGGTAGCTGAGGGTGTGTGTGGTGCCTGCCACGCGAGCGAGAACGCCCCGACAAGCAAGCAAGCATGTGTGGAACTTAGCTAGCTAGCTCGGTGACCTGCGGCTTGCAGCGCTAGCTCCGCTGCTCGGCATGCGGCATGTGAGGGCTGCGGCATAGCAGCTGCTGGACTAGGCCAGCTGCTGACGCCTGCTGGCGGTGCCCAGGGTGATGGGAAGATTGTGATGAAACCAGAAATGTCGTAGATGGTACCGGTAGTGTGTCTGAATGGGGTCACACAGAGGCTCTCCGGAGTTCGTTGTGGGTTGCAGCAGTCCCGTTGTGGCTCCCGTTGAAGCTAGCTGCGGTGTGCGGCAGATGCCGGGGGGTGATGGGCCGGCGGGAGCTGGGCCGCATTCAGTGGGGGGGCGATTGCGGCGATTGCAACGATTGTCACGGTTGTGGAGGTACGCGTGGTCCTCGTTGCGCCTACAGCAGGGCGGGCCCCTTGGGTCGACCGCGCTGCGGTGCGCTAGCACGTGGCTTGCTTGCGCTGTGTAATTGAGATGAGCCACGCAGTCGAGAGCTGGGCGTGAGCGGAGGCCAGCCCGCACTGGGGATGGAGGGGCCAGCGCCAGCGCAGGCTCAACCTCAGGTGTAAGCCAGACTGGAATGCGGCATCGGGCGCGCGCAAGCCTGGGCTGTCTTGGCTGGATTGTCATTGAGAATCAGCTCGGTGTAGCGTGACACTTGCGAGCATCCTGGCATTCAGGCGTGCGTGCATGTAACGTCCGGTCGCCCGCGTCGTCCCACGTCGTTCTCGTCATCCGTCCCGCCCGTGTCGCGCGCCCCCCTACCTACTCTCGATCCGCCCCGCGAGTAGTAACGCCCACTGTTGCGCCGGCTTGCTCATTGGTCGCGCGCTTCACGCCACCAAAGTGATGTAGGATATGAACACTATTACGCTGCGGAGAGGCCTGGAGAGGCTCCGTTACAACTTCGGCCCAATTCGGCCCCGCCCGCCTCGCCCGCCGCCCCTGCTCGGTGGTGCGCCTTAGGTGGCCTCTCGCTGACAATGTGCTCATTACTACACACTTGCTTACACACAACTGCGGAGAACCACACCTTTGCTTGGTTATCAAGTTTCCTCACGCACGTTGCTGCTGTTGCTGCCCATTAATTACCTAAGCAAACGCTTCCCGGTTTCGGCGCTGCGCCCAGCGCTCGTCACCATGCGAGCACTATTAGGTGAGCGCAGGCATCCTCGCGGCGCACGACGAGATGATCATTGAACGCACGCATATATATGTGTGACGCACGGACCCAAACGCACATGCAGGACTGGCATTGCTATGCCTTGCTTGGCAAACTACAGCAGATGTTCGCAAGGTGCGCGAGTCTTTAGGAAGCGGTAGTTACATGGAGTGGGCGTGACAGAAGGCGAACCAACGGCCCCCCAAAGCCGGCA
>BDDC01000580.1:11197-30835 GCA_001662425.1 Chlamydomonas sphaeroides
TGACTTGGGTTCCCAGGGTGGCCACCACTCGAGGCATAGGGTGGCCTTGGGGCCCGGGGAGGGCACGGGGAGCCCAGCATGCAGTGACAGCACCGAGCAAGCCTGGCCGCGCCCTCTCCCGCCACCGCCGCCTCCCTGCCGCCTGCCGCCCAGGTGGCGCTGGCGGTCTCCATCCGCGGCGAGCGCCTGCCGCTGGCGGCCATCCGCGACAAGTGAGCGCAGTCACCCACCCAGCCAGCCACCCACCGACCTGGCGGTGGTGGTGGCACGGCGGTGGCCGCTGCCCCCGAGCGTGCAGCGCCCACTGGCAACGGGCGCCGGGCTCCTGCATGCCCCAGCCTGAGCGCCCACCCGCCCGCCCAGCTAGCTGCCCAAGACGTAGCGCCCTGTGCCCCCTCCCGCCCTCGCTGCCGCCCTCCGCCAGGGCTCCCCCCAGGCTGGTGGCGCTGGTGGAGGACCTGTGGCAGGAGGACCCCTACCGCCGGCCCTCGGCCCTGGACGCAGCCAAGCGCATCACCGTCATCCAGCAGCAGCTGCAGGCCCAGGCCCAGGCCCAGCACCCCCAACCGCAGCCGCACGTGCAGGCGCTGCGGCCCACCACCGGCGGCGGCGGCGGCGGCAGCACCGCTGGCGCCTCGCTGCCCAGCGGCGTCAGCCTGGCGAGCAGCACGCCGCCGCACCAGCTGCCGGGCCGCCAGCCCTCAACGGCGGCGCCAGAGGACGGAGCCGACGGCGCCGCCGACGGCGACCCCTCGTATGGGGAGTGCGTGCACCTGCCGCCGCCGCCCACCAGGACGGCGGCGGCCAGCGGGACGGCGACGCCGCCGCCGCCGCCGCCGCGGGCGTCTGCTGGCGGCGCTGGCGGGGCGGCGGGCGATGGCGGCGGCGGCAGCGGCGGCCGTATGCAGGGGCTGAAGATGGCCTCGCTGCGGCGGCAGCGCGAGGCCTACACGCGCCCCGCGCTCGGCCCCGCGGCGGCGATGTCACTCCTCCGCTCCGCCGAGGTGAACCTCTCGCCCGGGGCGGCGGCCGGAGCGGCCAGCGGCGGCGGCGAGGGCAGGCTGCCGTCGGCGCCCGCGGCAGCACAGGCGGCCCGCTGGTCCGACAGCAGCAGCAGCAGCGGCAGCGAAGGGGGTTGGGCCGGGCAGCCGCCGCGGCAAGCTGCTGCTCCGGGCGTACAGCCGTGATATGGCGGCAGCGGAGGGGCGCAAGGCCGCTGTGTGGCCGGCGGTCGCTGCGTCGTCCCCGGGGGGCCAACGCTGCGGCTGCGGACCGCCGGCGCCTGCTGCCGGGCCTCCAGCGGTGCACCAGCACCCCATGTCACCATCGGCAGCACGCGGCTGGTGGCCTGGCGCTTGGCTGCGGGGGTGGCGCAGCGCGAGAGCTGCTCCTGTGGGCGGCAGCGGCGCTCGGCCATGCCATGCGCTCGGCCATGCCATGCGTTCGGCCATGCCATGCGCTCTGCCATGCCATGCGCTCGGCCATGCCATGCGCTCGGCCATGCCATGCGTGCTGTCGCGAGCAGGGTAGGTAGTGTTTGGGCAGAGCGGCTCGCCCGCTGGGAGCGCAGCTCCACGAAACGCATGCCGTGCGCGTCAGCGCACATGCAGGCGCCGTGATCCCTCGAAGGCCGTCGGATGGGCCGCTGCAGGGCCCGTTGGCTGCAGGATCAATCGGGGCGAACACGAACGCCGGCAGCGGTACGAATGTGTCTGGGCAGCATGGTGAAGCTGGCCATGCGGGGCTGACGTGTGTGGGCTTGCTTGCGGTACCTTCAAATGAGATGACGTCCTCGGGCAGAGCGAGCCGCGGCGCGCGGAGACCAACTGGGCGGCTCGCTTGGCAAGAGTCTTGGGTGGTGTGAGAGGGTGTGCTGCACTGCATTCTGTGACCGGCGGCTGTTCCATGCTTGCAGCCCCGAGCGCCGGGTGCGCTGGGGCTGCGGGATGTGCGCTGGGGCTGCTGCAGGCCGGCACGCATGCGGCCATGCAAACCGGTACGTGCATGCCCCGGCCGGGGCCAGCGCGCCTCGTGTGGGCAGGGCGGGGGCCGAGCATGGCGGTGCGGGTGCGGGTGCGAGTGGGGGTCAGCCGTGCCGCGCGCCTGTCCGTGATTGGTCCGGTCATGCGCGTGGCTGTGGGGGAGCGAGGGAACCCAGATCTTGCTGGCGGCAGCCTGTGGGGCCGGCCTAGGGCCCGTGCCGGCCGGTGCCGTGCCGCTGCGGCTCTCCTGCACCCCACACCCCTGCCGCTGCCGCGTAGGCTCACCAGCGCTGCGGGTGCCTTGCTGCCGGGCGTCTGGCGGCCACCATCGACTGCACGGATGAGCACTGGGCAGCGGCTGGTGGCTCGGCAGCAGGCGCTGCCGCTGCTGCTGCGGCGCACGCCTCCCCGACTGCCGTATGCATGCCCCTGTTCGACTGCTGGTGGGGCTGGCCCCTGCCTGGAACGTGCGTGGGGCGGTGCCCGGGCGCCTGCACGGGCGCCAGTGAGCGGAGCGAGGGCCCTGGCGCCGCTCGCTGGGGTGGCCGGTTGGCCTGTGCCTGTGCCGTATACTGTGTCTCAGGTAGATGCAGCTGGGACGGGCTGGTGGTCGAGAGGGGCTGTGTGGGGCCACGCCGTGCGCTGCTGCGCTGTGTAGGACGGGAAGCACTTGCCGGCGTGCTTGATCGGCTTGAAAGCATGTAGCGCAGAGGCGTCTCCCACGGGGACCAGCCCCGGCCAGCCCCGCCCTCCAAGCAGCCCCCTCCAAGCAGCCCCTCCAAGCTGGGGGATGGCACAGGATGGCACGCTGCCATCGCTGCTTTGCCCAGCGCTGATGGCTGCCAGCGCCGTCCAGCGCCTGCCGCCACCTAGCGTGCGCCAAGAGGCCGACCCAGCCTCTCCACACAGTTGTGTTCCCAAACGCCAGCGTGCAGCTCACAGCATTCCGGCAATCATCGCAGCACCAGGCCAGTTGTGCGCCGCACGCGTACTTGGCTCCGTTCGCAGCCTCAGCGCCGCGCCGCCGCCCCGTGCATCCCCCGCGCCTCCTCCACCCGCAGCTGCAGCTGCTGCTCCAGCACCGCCGCCCGCCCCCGCTGCTCCGCCGCTGCCGCCACCGCGGCATCCCCGCGCTCCCGCTCCCTCGCCGCATCCGCCTGCCACCGGCCGGCGTCTCGCTCGGCCGCCTCTGCCCGCCACTGCGCCTCCAGCCTGGCCCGCCGCTCCGATTCCAGCTCCCGCGCTACGCTCAGCCGCGAGGACCGCTCAGCCTCCAGCTCCCTTTCGCAGGCCGCCAGCCGGGAGCGCAGGTCCAGCAGCACGGCCGCGATGGCGGCGGGGTCGGAAGGGGCCGGCGGCACGGAGCCCGCGGCGGCGGTGCCGGGTCCGGGGCGGTTGGGCGTGGATAGCTGCAGCCTCTGGGCGGCCGCTCCGGTGGCAGCGCCCGACGGCCCCGCTGGCGGCGCGGCAGCAAGGTGCGGCGGCGGTGGCGGCGGCGACGCAGCGGCGGCGGCGGCGGGGCTGCTGCCCCCGCTGCCGCTGCCGTCGGCCGCCGGAGGCCGCTCGCAGCGGTGCCAGGCCCTCACTCCGGCCGAGGCGCTGCCGCCGGCGCCTGCCGCCGGCGCCAGATCGCTGCCTGGCAAGGCCCCCTCCCGACCGCCGCGTTGGCCCGGGCTGCGGCCCCGGGGCTCGTCACCGCCCGGCCCGGCCCCGCCTGCGGCGGCTGCGCCCTCGCCACCGGCCCCACACGCTGCAACGCCGCCACCGCGCCGCCGCTTGGGCTGGTGGCCGGAAGGTCCAGCCGTGCCCTCCAGCGCCTCCTGACGGGCGGCCTCCGCCGACGCAGTCCCAGCCTGCGGCAGTGGGTCGCCGGAAGGCCGGACCCGCTGGCCGGCCGCTGGCCGCTCCCCGGCCGCTGTCGCCGCGCCGGAGGCGGTCCCGCGCTGGGAGGCGGTGCGGCGGCGCCTCCGGCGCGGCCGGGCCTGCTCCCCGGCAGCCTCCCGCTGGCCGACGCGCTCTGTCGCGTCGTCGGCACCGAGGCCCTCGCGCCGCCGCTCCTGGGCCGGCCGACCACGCCGGCCCGGCTCGCGGCCCTCGCGTCCCGGCCGCTCCTGCCTCCCCTGCCCACCGGCCTCCGCTGCCTGCTGCTCCCTGCCGCTTCCCTGCCCCGGCCCCTGGACCCCCTCCCCTCCACCCACTCCGCCCTGCTGACCCGGCTGCTGGCCCCCCGCCCCCGGCGGCAGCAGCGCCTCAAAAGCCAGGCGGCCGTCCCCGTACCGGGGGTCCACCACCAGGCCCCGAGCCCGCGCCACCACAAACTCAGTGGCCCGGTAGTGGCCCCCCAACGCGGGGCCCAGCCCGGCGGCCGCCACCGCGGCGCGGCCCCGCACGTAGCGCAGCACGTCGCGAGCGGCGTCGCAGGCGCCGCCGTGGATGGCGGCCAGGAAGGTGGCGGGCGTGTGGCGCGGGTGGCCGTCGCGGCCGCGGCCGCAGAACCAGACGCCCGCGTCGCGGAGGCCGGGCGCCAGCGCGCCGGCTGCCACGGCGCAGTCAAGGTGGCAGCGCTTGGCGCTAGGATGGGGTTGGAGCAGCGGGCGGCGGGGAGGGAGATGCAGTGGAGCGGGGTCGGGGCCGGGTACGGGAGGGCTGGCGCGCAGAGACGTGCTGGCCGCCCAGCGAGCTTACACACACACACCCCGTGCCACGCCAAGGCCACACCGCAGGCTGCCAGAAGCCCGGCCCGCGGTCAACGCCCAACGAGCAGCCCAACACATACCAGTTGCGCTCCAGCGTCGTCGCCTGGTGTGGGCAGGGCGGCGGCGGCACATGACGACACGAGGCGCTGTCACGACGGGGCTGCGGCCGCAGTGCTGTGAGCGTGAGAGGAGCGCCCCCCGTGAGAGGAGCGCCCCCTGTGAGAGGAGCGCCCCCCGTGAGAGGAGCGTCCCGGGGGCCCTCAGGCGGTGCGTCCCGGGGGCCCTCAGGCGGTGCGCCCCGGGGGCCCTCAGGCGGTGTGTCCCGGGGGCCCTCAGGCGGTGCGCCCCGGGGGCCCTCAGGCGGTGCGCCGGCGCCGAGTCACACGCAACGCAGTCCGTTGGCCAGGCACCGCCCAGCGCCTAAGCAAGCCCCTCCTCGCGGCCTCCTCCTGCCCCCTGCGCCCCGTCCCCTCCGGCCCCCACCTGCACAGAGCAGCAGCGCGCCAGCTCAGCGTGGGTGCCCTGGCGGCAGCAGTAGTAGCACTGATGGGTGACACAGGAGCGCCGCCTGGAGGAGGAGGCGCCACCGCCTCCGCCCGATGGCGCCGCAAGCGGCAGCCTTTGCAGCCGCTCCGCAGGAGCCCGACGGCCGGCTGCGCCCGCTTCAGCCTCCTCGCCCTCGTCCTCCTCGTCGTCTTCCTCCTCGCCATCTTCGCCACCGCTAGCGTCGCCTGAGCCGCTGGTGCCTTCTTCCGCCTCGCCCACGATGTCGGCGTCGGAAAAGCTGCCAGATTCCTCACTGTCACTGCCATCGCTGCTGCTGCTGCTGCTGCTGCTGCCATTGCTATGGCGACGGCCATCTTCCTCACTCACGATATGTTCATCGTCATCCTCTGCGTAGGAAGCAAGGGCGGTTGAGGTGCAGGGCGTGTACCCGGTAGTCGGCGTCGCCCCGCCACCTTCCCCTGACACTGCCCGCCTCAGTGGCCAACCACAGCACATGGCCTCACCCTCCTGCCGCACAGCATCCAGGTCTGCACGCCACAGTTCGCCGTCCGGCGGAGCCGCTTGCTGTGGTCCCAGTGCATGGACCTGGCCATCGCCGTCGTCAGGTTCCTGTTTAATGCGCATCTCGCTGCAGTATAAACGGAGTGTTGCTCAAGGGAATTCGAAAGAGCGATGCGACGGCGTGTGGGCGTTGCCTCGAGGCTTCCGTAAGCGCGATGTCGCAGCGGCAAACGCAGAACACAGGCGTGTGGTGCCAATAGATATATGTCGAGACAGCGTTGTGAGACATGCGTGCAGACACGGTTCCTGGCCGCTGCTGTTGCCGCATGCCGGTGTCGTATTTTCCGCCCGCTGGCCCTCGCTGCCCAACCAGCCTCGATTCCCCGCCTCTGCGGGCATGGGTCCCCGTCTGCACATATGCGCCTCGAAGACCGATATGCTAGTAGATATAAACCAGCTGGGATGCAACGTGCCCGCGGCAGCCCGAAGCGCACCCCGGCACAAACACACATGTCGCACGCGCAGCAGCCTAAGCGCAGCCCTCCAACGCGCATCTTGCATCGGCTTGCACCGGCGCCCGCCAAGTCCATCCGCCAGCGCCATCCTGCGCCGCCATGGGTGTCCGCCTACACCGGCTCGCCCCTGCAGCTGCTGCCGCCTGAAAGTGGTGGCCTGGGGCCCGGGCAAGCGGTCTTGCCGCGTGCCTTTCGCGCCTGGGCGCCCTCCCTCCTCCCCCATGCGGCCGGCCGCCACTGGATGGCGACGTCCTGCCTGCCCCCAAGCGGCCGCACTGCCCTCCTCGTCCTGCCCCACCGAAGCCCGCCGCCGAGCACACGAGCCTCAGGTTCTCTCACGGCGGCGCTGGGCTTCGCTACCCGCACGGGTGCATCTCAACGCATCCCTACTTTCTTCCTACGCACGACCAGCGCGTCACCAACCCGGGGCGCGCCGCGCACGCGGTTGTACTCTAATTCTGCCCCACAAAGTTATACACACGCCCTCGCGCCTCATTCCGCCATGCACCGGCCCCCCGCGGCTTGCAGCAGCTGAGCGACGTCCTGCTTCCCCGCTGCGAGGGCCGCCGCCAACGGCGTGGACCCATCCTGGAGGACGACAAAGGGGCGCGGCGAGGGAAGAGACTGAGTTGCCACGAGCGACGGGTAGCTGCGCACGAGCAGCAGCGGCAAGGTCCCAACCGACTCGCCACCGCGCGGCACCGGCAGCGACGCCAGCCGCAGCACCGCCCCGCCCCAGCAGCTCCATCGCCGCCAACTGGCCCTCGCCCAGCAGCAGCGCTCCCAGGGGCCCTGCCGCCAGGCCGCCGTGCCGGCGGGGTCGGCCGCAGACGACGCGGCCGCAGCGATGGCGGCCGCACTCCATGGGCAATAGCGCCCCGTGCTGCGGAGATGGGGTTGGCAGGGCAGGGTGCGTTGTGGAGCTAGGTGACTAATGGCGCGGCACGGCGAGGTTGGTGCTGCGGAGATAGAAAGGGTTGGCAAGGCCGACAGAGCGGCACGGAGCGAGGTGACTGAGGGCGCGGCCCGGCGGTGCGGCCACGTGATGCGGAAGCATGTTGTCGCCAACTTGCAGGCGCTGTGCGTGCACCGTACCTGCCGCCTGCAAGCCCGCTGAGGGCGCGGATTGGCGGCGCGTGGTGGTCCGGCGCCAGCGCGGGCAGCCAGGCGAGCACCGTCTCGATGGACGTGGCGGGGGTGCCCACGGCCTCGCTGCATGCGGCCGGACCGGCCGGACCGGCAACAACGCCAGCTGCTGTGGGGCCGCTGCGCCGCGTGGCTTGACTGCTGCTGCGGCTGCCGCTGCCGCCAGAGCCAGTGGATGCCGCCGGCCGGCTACCGCCGGCCTCCGTGGCCTGGTCCTGTATCACGCCCGCAGCAGCCGCAGTGCCGTCGCCCGCACGAAGCGGAACAGCGGCGGCAGCAGCTCTGCCGCCGCAAGGCTGTCCACACAGCGCAGCTGGCTACACGCGCCGGTGCACGGGCGCGGCAGCAGGGGGCTGAGATGGAGCATGCGTGGGAGGGGCGGCCGGCGGCGGTGGGCCGCTGCTGCGTGCGTGCCAGCGCCCCTGGCTTGTTGCTGCGAATGCGGGCACGTCAGCATGGCAGAGCATGGCGGCCTGGGCTTGGGCACTGGCGCCACTGACATGAGCTCACCAGTCGTACGCCACCGAAAGGAGGATGCCGCACGCGCCGAACAGCGCTCCGCAGGGGCTCGATGAGCCACACGCGCGCCTACCGCACCCGCCAGGTGCGGCTCGGCCTGTCAGGCCAGCCGCCGCCGCCTCGGCCAGCGCCGGCGCGTGCCATGTCAGCGCCTTGCGCAGGCTCGCGACCAGCGCCACCGCCTGCCGCGGTTCGCAGTACGCGAGCAGCCACAGCATGAAGCTGCTGCCGGTCGGAAGCGCGCCGCCGCCGGCGGTAGCCAGCGCCGCCAGCAGCGCCGTCAGCATGCGCGCGTCCGGCGCCGCCGCGGCCTCGGCCGGCGATGGCGATGCGGCCACTCGGCGCAGCAGGCGCTGGAAGGCCCTCAGCCCCCTCATCCCCCCGCCAGCATGTGGCGCCGACATGCGGCGGCGGCGAGGGCGGCAGCGGCACGTGGCCGCCTGCAGGACAGGCGACCGGGGTGGGCCAGGCGGGATTCCCAGGGGCACGGGCAGGAGGAAGCAAGGGGCAGGTTGGGAGGCAGGGGGCACCTTGGGGGCTGGGCCGCCGGGGTGGCGGTTGAGGCCGCATGAGCCGCATCGCCCAAGAAGCCCACCGTCAGCCGACTGCTGCTGCAGGGGCTCCGTCCCGTGCATTAGCCGCGCGGCCAGGGCCTCGGCCTCGGTCTCATCGGCCCAGCGGCCGCAGCAGCAGGCCGCCTCCACCGCCAACGCCCAGCGCTGCACCGCGGCCGCCTGCCAGCCGGCCGCTCCGGGCTGGCCGGGCAGGGCGGTGTCCGCTGCGCGCAGCGCCGCTGCGACCAGCGCTGTGGGGCACTCCTTCTCGAACGCTGGCAGCTGCTGCCGCGCCGCCGCCGCGCGCGGCCGAGCCGTTGGCACCGGGCGTCGCCTCCTGCAGCCACGCCCGCCCTGACGCAACCGCTGCCGACAGCGCTCGAAGCGCCAGCCGCAGCAGCACCAGCGGCGGCATCGACGGCACCATGCGGCGCGCGGCCGCTGACGTCAGCATGATCTCGACCATGCCGCCCCGGATTGACACCAGCGGCGGCAGCTCCGACTGTGGCGCGATGGGGCTTGCGGACCCCTCAGCCACGACGCCGCCGCCGCCGTCGTCAGGTGCCGTCGGCCGCATCGCCCTCGGTCAGCCGGCGCGCAAAGGCTGCCACCGCGGCGCGTTGCTCGCTGCCCGGGGCAGCTGCCCGGGGCAGCTGGGTCGGGCGCCGCCATGGCCCCTAGCGAGCGCACCAGCCGCGCGTGTGTGCAATCATCGCACGTAGCTGCTTCCCAACATGTGTGCGCGTGCGAGCGCCTCGCCGCAGTCATTCAGCCCCCCCCATCCGCCCCTTAGCTTTCCCGCCAAGCACTACGGCCGCATGCGTGCGCGCTCCAGCCGGCGCCGGTGCGCAGCATGCTGGGTGCCCCGGCCCCCCAGGTCCTGCCCCGGGGGGGGGGTCGCAGGCCCAGGGCTGCGACGCCCGCAGCCCCTCCCGCCAAGAACTGGCATGGCCGGGCCTCGCCCCTGCGGCCCCCCTCCCCGCGGCGCACCGCATACCGCACACAGCTGCTGGTGCGGCCCCTCGTGAGGCGGGACGCCGGGCTGCTGCGATGGGCAGCCGTGCGGCCCGCCCTCCGTCCCCGCTCCTGGAAGTGCGCCCGGCACGGCGCAACCCAGCCCCCAGCCCCACAGCCGAGCAGCCGACACCGCGCCCGGCCACGTGATGCCGGGCGCCTGGCCCCGCCCCCTGCCCCGGCAAGCCACGGGGTGCGTGCGCCCCCCAGCCCCAGCCCCAGCCCCAGCCCCAGCCCCAGCCCCAGCCCCAGCCCCAGCCCCAGCCCCGGGGCCCGGCCAGCGACCTGCAGCTGCAGCTGCAGCCGGGGGCCGCACCGCCGGGCGCCGGCCCTCCCTCTGTCGGTCGCATCCGCGCCACCGCTCGCTGCGTGTTGCCGTCCTCTGTCAAGCACCCCTGTGGCGCCAGCAGCCGGGTCGGCGGGTGCGAGCTGCAGCGAGGGCGGGGGGACCGGGGCGGGGCGTGGGGCCGCCGTCGGTGCGGGCCACACAGCGGTGTCCGGCCCCCGAGTTGGCCGCAACCTCCTCGGCGGCCGCGCGGTTGGGCGCCGCCGCCGGGCGTACGCGTCGGGCGGCGCTTGGACCGGCGCCTTGTAGCCTCTTGGACAGGCTCTTGGCTTCAACCCTGAGCTCGGAGCCCTCGTGCGCCCGCCCCCGTCGCCAGTTCCCTCACCGCGCCTCGGCTGCTCGACTCGGCCCACGGCCGCAGCTGGGCCTGCCGCTGCGCCCCGCCGCTCGCTGCCTTGGTTGTGCCGCGCCTGGTCGCACGCGCTCCTCATCCTAGCTCCAGTTGCTGCGGCCCCAAGGCAAGGACCTGGCCATCGGCACGGCCATCAGGCTTACGCTTGGTGAGCATGCTCGCACGGCACAGTAGCTGTCTTGTACTAACGAGGAAAAGTTACGCTAAGTACAGCTGTAACGTGGTGCTCAAGGCGCATGAGCTGTCGATTGCACGAGAAGCATCAATCGGAGCGTGCACGCCGACCGTCTCCGTCCGTCTCCTATGACCCTCCACCGGCTCCACGGCCCCCACCGAACCTCACCCTCCTGCCCTCCCTGTCACAATCGACTGGGAACTGTCTAGAGCACACCAGATGATACCACCCCTTAAAATCATGTCGTGCCTTAGACCTGCGCAGGCGGGACCGCTGCACCCGCCTCCCCGTACATGACGCCGTACCCCGTACGGCTGCCGTCCGCCTGTGACTCCGCTCGTTACCGACCATTACGCCTGTTTCACCCGCCTTGCTTTCTCGCCCCGACTTCACAGCTGCGGTAGCGTTGGGCAAGAGCGCACCAGCTGCTCAGGCATCGCAACCGACTTGCTTCTTCTCATCCTTACAACTCAACTCCCACGCTGCGAACATGTGGTATTACTTGTTTCTCGCCCTCTTCGTGCCGGGCTTCCTCACCTACATCGTGCAGCATGTGATCTGCGCCGTGTTCTACAAGACGCAGAACCTGAAGCGGCGCTACAATGCGGAGTGGGCGCTCGTCACTGGCGCTAGCTCAGGTGAGGAAACGTAGCAGGTCTGGCGTTTTTTGGCGCGGATCCTGGCCGCGGGCCTCTTGCTCAGTAGCGCATACTCTGCGTCCGAACGACATTAACAGGTCGTGTTCTCAGTCACGAAACGACTGTCGAGTTGACGTGCGCGCCGGCACGCCCCCCCTTCGGCAGGCATCGGCAAGGCCATCGCCACCAAGCTCGCTCGCCAGGGCCTCAACGTGGTGCTGGTGGCGCTGGGTGACAACCTGCTGGACACCACCTTTGAGGAGCTCAAGGCGGCGTACCCCGCCTGCAAGTTTCGCAAGGTCCGTGGCTCGGCCCCCTGGGTCTAGAGCTCCAGACCGCGGCCTCACCCCCCCCCCTGCTCTACCACGCGTTAGCGCTCTCCACCCCACGCTCCTTCCCCACCCCTTCCCCCCTCCCCCAGGTGGCCGCCGACCTGGGCGGCACCGATTACCTGGCGCCCATCGTGGAGGCCACCGCCGACATCCCGGTGCAGATCGTGTTCAACAACGCGGGCTACATGCTCACGGGCTTCTTCCACACACGGTAGGGCCGGGCAGGCCCCGGGACGCGGGAGCGGTGGGGCACAAGGAGCCTGGAAGCCGGCGGGCCGCCGCGTCGCCGGCCTCACGGTCGCGGTGGCTGTCATCGGACCCCATGGTTGTGCGCGGTGCTGCCGTGGGCATCGCTGGGCATCGCTGGGCCAGGTTGCGACGTGCGGAGTCATCAATTTGTGCCTCATAAATGCGCTGCGCCCACCCCTCCAGGCCGCTGGACGCGCTGATGAAGAACATCAACTGCAACGCAGTCAGCGGGGTGCAGATCACGCACCACTTCGTCACCCGCATGGTGAGCTGGCACGGCGGCGCGGCGTGCCGCCCAACCGCTGCGGGGGCCCGAACAGCGAACTGAGCGGGCAGCCATGTGGGAGTTCAACCTCACGGTGGTGCATCCTGCAGCCTCGAATCGGCACTTGCCCCTGCAGCTGCCCGGCCCGGCCCCTGCCGACAGCGTGCCTGCCTGCCCGCTGCCTGCCTGGCCTTCTCCGCTTCGCAGATCTCATCCGGCCTGCGCGGCTGCGTGGTGTTCACCTCCTCCGCGGCGGCCGCCATCCCCTCGCCCTTCAGCGTGCAGTACGCCGCCACCAAGTCTTTCATCAGCGTGTTCGGGGCCTCGCTGGCGCCCGAGGTGGGGCCGCAGGGGCGTAGGGGCGCAGGCTTAAGGGCTGCGGCAAGGCACACCGACGGCATGGGTGTCCGGCGGCTGGGGGAAAAGTCGCTTGTCCAAATCAGCGCATCGTACCCCTTCTGTCAAGCGGCTTTCCCTTGAAGAGATGCCCTTGCCGCTGCGCCTCCTCCCCAGGTCCGGCCCCACGGCATCGACGTGCTGGTCTTCCACCCCTCGCCCGTGGCCTCCAGGTGGGCCGCGGGAGGGGCGGGGGCAGGGCAGGCCAGTAGTTCACCAGGGACGGTGGAGACGTTTGGCGGCCACAACGGCGCCTCCATCGCTCCATCAGCCCCGCAACCTTGCCGTGGTGGCATGCGTGGTACCAACCAAAGCTCAGCTGTCCATCCCAACCCATGGGTGCTTCCCACGGCTCAGGCCAGCGCGCCCATCTCCGCCGGTCCTCAATCGCCTTCTCCCCGCCTGCCCCTCTCCCCTTTCTCCCCACTCCCTCCCTCCCCTCCCCGCCCCTGCCTGCCCCCCAGGTTCTACGACAAGGCCCACAAGCTGGACGCGCTGGACTTCTTCAAGCGCTTTGCCGTCAGCCCCGACGAGCTGCCCGACACGGTGTTTGCCAGCGTGGGCCGCACCGTGTGGCGCGACGTGGGGCCCACCGCGCTGGCCTTCCGCACGGTCGTCAAGGTGGGGCCGGGGGCGGAGCCGGGCGGCAGGGGTTGCAGCGCCGTGCAGCCGGCGCAGCAAGCGCGCATGTGGGCTGTGCCTTGCGGCGCCGGCTGCGCTTCGGGTTGGGATGCGTGGCCTGCAAGCCCCTGGCTCCACAGACCTTCGGACCTCGCCGCGCGCCCCCAAAACCTGTCGACTGAAGGATCCCTGCCTCAGCGCTGCCTCCCCTCACCCGGTGCGCGTGCCTCGCCGCGTCAGATCGTCGACTACAACTTCCTGGCCACCGTCATTGCGCTGTGCGGCCGCTACATGCCCGACTTCAAGAGGGCCGCCGCGGACACGGGCGCGCCCGCGGCGGCGGCGGCGGGCGGCGGCGCGGGGACGTCCAAGAAGACGCACTAGGACGGAGGCTGTGGCACCGGGCGGCAGGGGTCGGGGTCGAGTTACAGGGGGACGTTGCAATGTGCTGGCGTTGATGGGCGCTACGACGTGGTAGGGTTGGAGCGCAGCTATGTCCGGGGTCGCTGAAGTTAAGGCTGGAAGGATGGGGGCTGGGATGCAGCCGTGATAGGGCGACTGCTGCCTGTTGGTCAGGGGGCGTTAGGCGCACAGGCGTGCGGAGGGTTGCAACGCATGCCCGTGTCCGCTGTCAGCTGGATGTGCTCGCGGCACGGTACGACGCCCGGATAGGGCCGTCCAGTGAACAGCTGGACGTTTCAGGGGCGATGTGCTGCTCTGATCGCCTTGATGGAGTGTCGAGAGAAACATCTAACACTTGACGGTTTGTTACATGTTTGCAGAGACAGGACGAGTGCCAATGTCAAGCGGATGTGCGTGCACGGACTTGAGCAGCCTCCATACACACGCGTGTCAAAATCCGCGCGGAGATACGGCCAACCCGGCCGCAAGTGCGAATTTCTTCCGGCCCCATGTGCCCACCACTGCCGCACCCACGACGACGCCTCCAACATCACATTCTATGTGTCCTTGCAGGAGCCTCCATGCTGTCGGCCAGCCACGATCGTGTGCAACCCCTCTCACCCGCCGCCCCTCTGGCAACTGCTACACGATGCTTGAGTGCCCAGATGTGATGCTATGCCGTCACGTCACGCCTCGCCCAAGCGTGTGCTGGTCACGAGCATGCGTGGCGCTTCCGAGCTTACTGCACGAGCTCCGTCTTCTTGCCCGTCTTGGCAATCTTCTCAAGAACGTCCTCAGGCTTAACATTGCCCTTGACGACCACCTTTTGGTCCGCGAGGCTTACGTCAAAGCTCTCCACGCCCTCCATTTTCCCAAGCACGCGCTTGACGGCGGCTACGCAGCCCTCACACATCATATCGACCTTGAGCGTGACCTCAGTCATCGTGTCGGCGACCGAAGCGCGATCGACAGGTAGCGCAAAAAGTAGCGCAAGAGTGTGGGCACGCTGTGCACGGTACCGAATGTGATCCGTTATGCAAACGGAGAGACGATGCCTCAGAGCTCTGTGCTGTGTTACTGCATGGGCAACCAATTCCACCAGCAATAACCATGACGTTGGCTCACACAACGTCGCTTACGAACTATTGGTTGCATGCGATGCTCGCTCTCCTGAAGAAAAGCATCCTCCCACAACGCTCAAAGTAGATGGGGACTTGAGTGCTGCGTTGGAAGTCCTGCAACATGCTGCTCAGGCGACGGAGTCTCAGGGCGACGGCCATCGCGGCCGTCGTGACACTCGCCGCATACTACCTGGTCGTCGTCGTCCTGCGGCCGGGCTTTGTGGAGAGCAACTACGCCGGGAAGCAACGACTGTGGTCTCGCTTCCTGTCAAAGTGCGAGTGCTCTGTGGACGGCACCTGTGAGTTGGGGCTGCGCGTTGACCGGGCGCTGTGCCGCGTCACCGCGCACCCCGTGCCGAGAGCCCCTTCGCGCCCCGCCGTTGCACCGGCCGCGACCACGCACCCGCAGGCCCCGACTCCTTCGACCTCACCATGATGCACGGCACCCTGTACGACCGGCTCATGGCCGCCTCGGGCGGGGGCCGCCGCAGCGTGACGCAGCACCTGCTGTGGCTGCCGGCCAAGGCGGGGGCCGCCTACCCGGCGCGCCTGCGCATGTACGCGCACCTGGGCCTGGTGCTGCCGCGAAGGTGCGGAATGTGACCAGACAGGAATTCGGCGGGATGCCCCCAGGGCGGCCTCTTGGCCCCCAGGGCCAGGGCAGGGCGAACCCTAGGCTGGGGGTTGTGGGGGCATGCTTGGGCTGCGCCCCTTCGCCACCACGCCTGCCTGCCTGCCTGCCTGCCTGCCTGCCTGCCTGCCTGCCTGCCTGCCTGCCTGCCTGCCTGCCTGTCTGCCTGCCTGCCTGCCTGCCGGCCTGCCTGCCTGCCTGCCTGCCTGCCTGCCTGCCTGCCTGCCTGCCTGCCTGCCCGCCTGCCAGCCTGCTGTCTGCCTGCCTGCCGGCCTGCCTGCCTGCCTGCCTGCCTGCCTGCCTGCCTGCCTGCCTGCCTGCCTGCCCGCCTGCCAGCCTGGACGCCCCTGCCCTCCTCCGCTGTTGTCCGCCGCAGCCTGGCGCTGTTCCACCTGTGGTGGCTGGCTGCCGCCGAGGACCTGGCGCTGGCGCTGCAGCACCTGGCGCAAGGTGGGGGTCGGGGGCTGTCGGGCAGTGCAAACGGGATCATACTCGGAGGTCTAAGCCTGCGGCACGCCGCGTGCGGCTGACTGATGTGATGGGGGCGCGGCCTACGGGGTTGCATGTAGGCGGGCAACGCGGCTTGGCGGGGGGATTCATCCACGCAACGGCGCTCCTCCTGCCGCAGGCGTGCCTCTGGTGCTGGACCCGGACTCGCCCGCTGGCATGCGCGTCGAGGTGGGGCGGCACGGCTAGGGCAGGCAAACAGGCGGGGCCTCTGGCTCATGAGTCGTGTGAGCTCGACACGCCCGTGTGGTTTGACGGGACATCGCTGTCGTATCTGGCCCGAGCGCGCGCGCCTCGCCCCCTTGCCGTGCCCCTTGCCGTGCCCTCCCAGCCCGATGCAGAGATTGAATGCGAGCTCGAGGGGGGCGAGGAGGATGAGGATGAGGAGGAGGTGGATGACAAGGAGGCGGAGCAGCAGCAGGAGCAGCAGCAGGAGCAGCAGCAGGAGCAGGTTCACGCGGGCGCCATGACTGCGGGACAGCCTTCGGAGCTATCGGACCAGGCCGAGGAGCCAGCGGGGCAGCCTGTCCAAGGCGGGGCAACCGCGCCCGTTAAGGCAGCGCCGCCAGAACTGATGCCCGACGGGGCAGCACAGCCCGCCGGCAACCAGACCCAGGCCGCAGGGGCTGGGTCCGGAGCAGCAGCGGACGGCTCCGCCGGCAACGGGGCCAGCGGCGGCCGTGACAAAGGCGTGCGGCCTGCCCGGGGCAAAGGCAAGAGGGGCTACGGCGAGCGCTCCTTCCGCTGCGTGCTGCTGGAGGCCCGGGGCCGGGACCAGCTCATGCGCCTGGCGCCGCCGCCGCGGCTGGACTCGCCGCCACGGAGGGAGCAGCCGGCCAAGGCCGGGCCTGCTGACGGTCAAAGCAGCGGCGATGGGGCCGACGGCGGCGGGGGCAGCCCTGTGCAGGGTGACGTGGTGCCAGCCGGGTCGCCGAAGTCGGAGCCCCGGCACGGCTCCGACGCCAGCGGCGTGGGAGCCTGTCCGGCTGCGGAGGGCGGGCCGGCCCCGGCGGGGCCCTCCACGGCTGGCGGCTCAGCCGCTGAGGAGCGCACGGGGGCCTGCAGCTCGGGTCTGGTTGAGACGGGCGCGGCAGCGGAGGGCAAGAGCGAGGCAGCAGGCAGCTGCCCCGCACCTGCGGACCCGGGGGCTGCGCCTGCCGCGGAGAAGCCTGGTGCTGTTGCCGGCGAGGGCGAGGCCGCTAGCGGAGACGGGGTTGCTGCGGCGGCGGTACCATTGCCTTCTGCCGCTGATGCGGCCAACGCCACCGCTGCTGATGGCGGCAGCGGGGCCACCAACGGCACGGAGGGCGGGCCCAGCCGTCGCCGCCGCTCCTCTCTGCCGGCCCGCTTCAGGCGAAGGCCTGGCTCCCGCTCTGGCGGTGGCCGAGACGGCCCGCCGCAGCCACTGCAGGGCATATGCGGAAATGTCATCTTCATTCGCCCGCCCCGCAAAGCCGAGGTGAACCACGAGCGGCCCTTGGCTGTGCGCCGGTGCCTATTGCAGCTGCGCACCCCGCCTGCTGGCCACGGGCCCGGCCCAGCTGCTCACCCTGACCGCGTTGCGCGTGCACAAACACGTACCCTGGCGGCCCCCCGCATGCCCGCGTTCCCTTCCTTGCCCGCCCCCGGGCTCCAGGTGTCGGAGCACGTTCGCGACGCGGAGGCGAGTCCCCTGGGCCTGGGCCCCCTGCAGCTGCTGCGCCTGGCCGCGCCGCGCGCCGCCGAGCTGGTTGGCTGGCTGCTGCTGCCTCACGCGATGCTGGCGAGGCACGTGCTGCTGATAACGCCCCTGCCGCCGCCCGCGCGGCAGCCAGAGCAGCTGGAGGCCGCGGCCGGGGAGGCGCAAGGCGGCGAGGGCGAGGGGGCTGTGCCCCTGCCGCTGCCGGAGCTGCAAGTGGGCACGCTGCTGATGCTGGGCACCGGTGAGCCGCGCGAGGCGAGGCGGGGGCTTAGAGGGGCAGGAAAGGAACGGTGGAAGAAAGTGCTGGCCGTTGATCCTGCTTAGGCAGGGCGACGGCTGACCCGGCGTATCTGCGCCATGCGTTGCAGCCTTCCTTGCCTCGCAGCCTGTTTTGGGGGCTGTGACGTGCGCTTTCCTGTGAAGCTTTCCTGTCAAGCTTTCCGACCTCTGTCGCACCCGCCCCGCCCAGGCATGCTGCTGACGATGTGCGAGCTGCTGCTAATGGGGCGGGTGGCGGCGGAGCTGGTGTCGTGGCGGCGGCCGAGGAGGTCGTGGGCACGGCGGAGGGCGGCGGCGTGGGGTGTGGCGTACGAAGGGATGGTGCAGGTACGGCGGCAGGGGCGATATGGGTCGGCTGCGGGCTGGTAAGGGCGCCAGCAGCGGCACCGTGTCTTATCCTCAGCAGCAAACCACCACCCGGCCCTCACCCCTTTCCTTCTCACTGCCCTGCCTCCCTGCTCTCCTCCTCAGCCCCTCCGAGAGGCGCTCCTGTCGTGGAACGTAACGCACTTTGTGGCCCTGCCCCTGCTGCACCTGGTGCTGCCGCCGCCCGCCGCTGACCTGGCGCTGCTGCCACCGCTGTCCTACTGCGCCGGGGTGCTGGGGGTCACCAGCGCGGACGTCGCGGCCAGGGCCACGCCGGCGCTGCTGCGGGTGAGGGATGGGGCAGCCAAGAGCAGGGCTTTGTCACCCCGGGAAGCCGACGAGCTTGTTCTTGCGCCGGAAGCTTGAGGGGTGGGACCTGGCCAGCAGCCTTCTGCGCCGATCCTCAAGACGGTGTCAAGCAAGTGCGGCCGCTTCTCTACGTCCCCCGCCTCAAGCCAGTCCCCGCCTGTGTCCTGCTGCCGCCCTTTGCCCCCTCCCAGGTGGCCCGTCGCGCTCGGCGGCATGAGGGCGGCTACCACCTGCTGCTGGCGGCCATAGCGGAGGCGGCCATGCCGGGGGTGGGCACAAGCAGAGGATGGGGCGGGGAACAACTCCTACAGCCGGCGGCTCCGCGGCCCTGCACGCTCCGCCGCGCTGCTTGGCGCGCGCCCTCTTGTTCCTTTCGTAGCACCGGGGCCGTGCGCTCTTACCCAAGCGACCGCTCGCTGCCCACGCCCCCCCTCTTCCCGCTTTTCTGCCCCTCCCTCCCCGCAGTCGCTGCCCCCCGGCGTGCGGCTGCTGCTGTCGGCCGACATGCCGCTGCCGCTGGGCACCACGGGCGCTGCGGGGCGGGCGGCCGTCATGGCTGCACTGCTGGAGGAGGCGCCCGAGGCGGCCGCGGCGGCGGCGGCCGAGGAGCGCCGCAGGAGGGCGGCGAGGGCGGGCGGCGAGGGCGCGGCCGGCGAGGCGGCCGAGGGCGCCGCCGGCGAGCTGGCGGCTGCGATGCAGGCGCTGGTGGCGCCGGCGGGCGGCGGGCGGCGGCCTCGCATGGCGGGCGCGGAGGGCGGGGGCATGGAGTACGGCAGTGATGACGACGATGAGGACGAGGTGGAGGGCGAGGCGGGGCCGGGAGGTCCCGTGGTGCTGCGCTGGCCGGCGCCGCTGGAGGTGAGGCAAGGGTGCTGGGGCGGGAGCGATGGCGGGAGGGCTCGTTGTACGGCATGGCAAGGTCTGTAACGGCCGCTTAGGCAGCATGTCTGGTGTGAACTGACTGCCAGCCCTGGGATCGTGCCTTGGCTGACCTTGATAACACCATGCGGGAAGCCAATCCAGGGACATGAACCCGTACCCGCACCCCGGCCCCTGCAGTTCCCGGCTGAGGCGGCGGACTGGGAGGACGTGCCGCGGGGCTTCTGCTGCGCCATCACACAGGTGGGCGGGGCTGGGAGTGGGCTGGGACGTGCCACGGGCACTGCAGGGGCGTCTTCGTTCGGTGTGCACATCGCAGGGTGCGGTACGCCCGCCCTGCCCCCTCCCCTGCTCCCGTCCTCATCTGCCCTACCCTGCTCCCCTCCCCATCTCCCGCTGCCCTCCCCTGCCCTCCCCCAGTCGCTCATGGGGCAGCCAGCCATGCTGGTGTCGCCCGAGCTGCCCTCCGCGCCCTCCTACGAGCGGACGGCCATCACGCAGTGGTTGGCGGGCCAGATGTGAGCGGCGCAGGCCTAGGGCGGGCTGCACAGCCCGGCTGCTCGGAGCCATTCCCTCGCATTTACGACCCCACTTCCCCTGCCCTGCCCTGCCCTGCCCTGCCCTGCCCTGCCCTGCCCTGCCCTGCCCTGCCCTG
>BDDC01000580.1:31217-44228 GCA_001662425.1 Chlamydomonas sphaeroides
AGGCGCGACCCCAAGTCCAACACGCCGCTGCGCTCCTACACGCTGCTGCCCAACGAGGACCTGCACCGCGCCATCGACGACTGGGTGAGCGACGGCTGCAGGGGGCCTGGGGGCGGGCCGGGGTCGAATGGTGGGAATGCAGGGAAGTGGCAGGGAATCGGCAGGGAACCGGCAGCGCTGTCACACTGCTGAGCGCGTCTGACACCCGGCGTGATCGCCCCAGGTCGCGTGGCGGCTGCGCAGCGCGGCTGGCAGGACAGAGCAAGCCACCGGCACGCGCGGCGCCGGCGGCGCCGCCGCGGGCGGGGCGCGGACTGCGGACGCTGTGTCATCGGGGGCCGAGGCGGGCCAGGAGCCGAGCGCGGGCGGCTCCGGCGCGGGGCCGTCAGGCTCGCAGCGGGCTCGCGGGGCTGTGCCGGCGGCGTCTGCGTCGGTGCTGGCCTCGCTGGCTGCGGGCGCCAGCAGCCTGCTGGACGCGGGGGTGGAGGTGGTGAGCAGGGCCAGGGGGGTGGGCCGGCAGGCGGCGGTGGGTGCGGAGCGGGGCGAGGGAGGCGGCGGCGTTGATGAGGGCGGCTTTGACGACGTGGAGTAACGACCTCCGGTGCGTGAGCTGGAGGCCGCGTGGAGTGACGGCTCTCGATGCGTGAACTGGAGGCCACCCACGGCCTGCTGTGGTTGACCCACATGACGGCACTGAGTGCACTGCCGGACAGGAGGCCTGCTGCTGGACGCCCGACGAAGGCTGTGGGTCGCCTGTCCCACCGGAGCCGCTGCGGTACGGTAGCCCCAGGGGCCTGTCGTCCCTCGGTCGCGGTGTGCTCGTTGTGGGTGGTTTGGGACAGCCAACGCCCACTGCGAGTGGGGCAGGGCCAGTCTCATGGAGTATCGCGGAGGGAGGTCAGGGCATGGGCTGCAGTGACCCAACCTGTGCGTTGCCCGGCGGCCGGAAGTCTTGGGAGTGGGTCGGCCGGGACTGGGGCTGTTGGCGCCCGAAGTACATACCAACAACGCATTTCAGATCTGACTGCGCTTTGGTGGGGCTGTATGCGTTGAGGCTGTTGTCGGACGAACCCGGTACCTGTTGCCATGACTAGAGGAGAGCCCGTACCACAGGTACTCCACTGCCCCTTATGGCGCAGACACGAGCAGACCAGCCTGGCAGCAACCTACGTTATATTTCGGTCCGTCCGACTGCCGTGCATGTAGGCTACGTGGTGGGCAGCCAGGGACAGGAGGTCAGGGAGAGGGGCCTGGCGCGGAGGTGGTGGCAGCTGCCGTGTGTGCGGCCACATTGGCCAAGCGGCAAGTTGCTTGCTTGGATGCCTCCTGCTCGGCACACCAGAGCCACTCGGTTCCAATATTCAACAAACATACACAGAGCCCGAGAAATTTTGATTTGGGCTGTTCGCAGCTGGCAGCTGGCATTTTTTCTTCAACTCTCGGGCCTTTCTTCTCCAGGCGCGGAAGCCTCACATAAGGAGTACAACAAGGTGCAGCTTTAGCAGTCACCAACCGTGCAGTGGGTGAGGTTAACGAGTTGTTAGCGTCGGGCACAAATGTCTTCCGTAGGTCCGTCGCTTTGCACGCGACGGTCGGTCTTTGCCTCGCCTGCACGACAGTTCAACGGGAACCTGTAAAGGGTTGCAGGACAGCAGCAAAGCGTGCTACGAAAAGGTGCTTGCCGCATGTTCGGAATGAACGACTCCGCGGCTGCCCTCGCTGTAATGCCTGGCCCCGACCCCACGCTAACATCTTGAGCGACAGGGTCTGGAAAGCTATCCGATGGAGTGGAAGCTCCGGGTATGAGGGCGCAACCTGGAGCCGCCCCTTTGCGCGTGCTTTCCTCATTTCTTCAGGTGGTGTTTTCCCGCTGCGCCTTGCGCCTCATTACCGCAGTACCTCGACGCGGTGGTGCAAGGGGAGACACTCCATGTAGGCACCGCATGTACGCCGGCCCGGGTCTGTGGCTCACAATGGCGCCGTGGTGTTGCCCAGCCAGTCGCCGACATCTCACTCCACATCTTCCCGCGCCTCTCGCTGGCGCAGGCTCAGCTGCACGATGTGCAAACTCCTCTGGATGCCGAGAGGGAAGCGCTAGCAGCCACGAAGGCAAGTACCGGCAATTCTCCGTTTGCTGCTTACGTTTGCTGCTTACGGTAGTGGTAGATGCCGGGCGCACACACGCAAGCTTTGCACGAGCGCGCCTGCTCCATGTTGTCTGTGTCTCCTTCGAGCAGGTACAGCTGCGCGGAGCGCTGGCCCGGGAGGCGGATGAGCGGGAGGCGCGCTCAGAGGCTGACAGTGAGGCCGGCAAGGTCCAGGTACGGCAAGCAGCTGCGGTGCCGAGGCCGCTCGCCGTATGCACCAGCGCAACCATTCCTTCTACTCCTGGGCTTCTTGAGCAGGCGCAGCTTTCGGCCAGCCGCGAGGTCTGGCAGAAGCAGAATGAGCTGTTCGAAGGCAGGATGAAGCGAGGCGAGGTAGGGTATGTAGTAGGAGTTGTGAAGCACCTACCGGCCGGGGTAGCGTGGCTGTGCCAACCTTGCTCGGCGTCCTGCGGGCCCCGGCCCCCTTAAAGATAAAGGACTGTCGCACCCTTCGTTATCCATGATCTTGCTGCTAATCAGCACAGTTAAGCTTCCTTGCATGCTGCCCCTCCTCCTCCTGGCATCATGCCCCCAGCGCGAGCTGATTGCTGCTAACGAGCAGCTCAAGGCCCTGGCGGCACATGCGGAAGCCAAGGCGCTGGAGGCCGAGGCGGCCAAGGCAGGCCGGGGTCGGTACTGTCACCGCAAGCGGGGTGTGCCCCTGGCGTCACGTGCTTCGCCGGCGCAGGCTGAGGCCAAGACGCGGGAGAGCGAGGCGCTCAAGGCGGAAGAGGATGGGGCCTTGGCGAGGGACTGACGGTTGCTCTTTAGGGGCCTGGCGAGGGGCTGGCGAGGGTCTAGCGATGGGCAGGTAAGGGCAGCGGGCAGTAAAGGCGACGCCCCTGGTCTGCATAGCCCGCCGGTGGCCGACGACGGTGTCCGGGACTCGATCAACCGACCCGAAGCCTGTTGGCCCGCGTAGCCGCTCCACAGCCGCACCTGTGACGTGCGAGTGCTGCTCGCAACCCTGTGTGGCCGCAGGTTGCTGTGGAGAAGGAGGCGCACGCGGCTGCCCAGGTGGGAGGAGCGGGTGCAGGAGCGCAGCGGCGCACCCCCGCACCGCACAGCTGCTGCCTCCCGCCACATCACTTCACGCGCTCCTGCACCCGCCTCCCTCCTCACCCCGGTCCCCTGGAGCAGGCGGAGCTGCGCGACGCACTGGGGCAGGTGCAGGAGCTGGTGGCGCTGATGCAGCAGGGGGCGCTGGCGCACTGGGCCGAGCGAGGCGGCTGGCGCGCAGGTGACCAGGGCGGCGCGCAGGGGCGATGGCCACGCGCGAGCGCTTGGTACGGTAGTCTTCCCGCTGCTTCGTGTACCTCGGGCAGCTAGGTGTCGACCCTGTGTACCAACTCTTATGCCCCGCTGCCGCCGCTGGGCCTTTCCCCTGCGTTGCAGGCGCGGCAGCGGCAGGAGCCCGCATGTGGCCCGGCGCCGGCCAACGGTGCGGAACCCCGCAACGGCCCGCCGCCGGCAATTGGCGCGCTGCTCCCCAAGTGCCCGGCGCCGGCCGACGGTGCCGTGCCTGCTGCCAACGGCCCGGCGCCAACCAACGGCGCGCCGCTATCCAAGGGCTCGGCGCCGGCTGACAGTGCCGTACTCCCTGACGGCCCAGCGCCAGCCGACGGTGCCGTGCCTGCCAACGGCTCGGCGCCGGCCAACGGCACGCCGCTACGCAAGGGCCCGGCGCCAGCCGACGGCGCGGCGCTCCCCGAGGGCCCGGCGCCGGCTGACGGTGGCGCGCCCGCCAACGACCCAGCGCCGGCCGATGGCGGTCCGCTCCCAAAAGGCCCTGCTGACGACGAAGATGCCGCCATCGACCTGACCGGCGATAACGACCTGGCGCCCGACGGCAAGGGCCAGGCGCCCGCTGCGGGCAGCGGCCTGCTGTACGCCGAGGTGGCCTTCGTGGGCAGCCAGGCCAGCGCCATTGGCAGCGGCAGCAAGGTGGCGTACGGCGGCACCGCAACGGAGCTCAACTCGGCCGCCGGCTTCAACCGGGCCATAACAGCCCTGCTCCGTGCGCCGGCGGCGACGGCAAGGTGGACGTGCTGGTAGTGCCGGCGGGCAGCAGGGTGCCCGGCGGCGACTTAACGCCGCCAGCTGCGGCTTAACGCAGCCACTTTCAAGGCCGCGCTGGGCGCGAGAAAGGGCAAGAACACGGAGGGCACGCTGCGGGTGCCGTCGTACCGCGGCAAGTTGTTGGTGGCGGCCGCCGTGCAGGGCGGCGGGCTGGGCGTGGAGGCGTGGGCCAGCGGCATGGTGGCCGTGCTGGAGGGGCGGTAGCTGCGGCGCTGCCGCAGGTGGGGTGTCGCTCGGAGGATTGGAGGCAAGTGCAGGAGCGGCGACAGATACTGAACGGGCTTTGTTTGGACTGGACCTCGGCAAGACCTGAAGCGGAATCGCCCAGGGGCTGGTAGTAGGTGGATTAGCTGCGCTGCTGGGGCAGGTGCGGCGAACAGCTGTATGTGCAGGCAATCATGCAGGCAGGGGCTGAACAAACCAGCTAGAAGTCAGGCGTAGGCAAGGGGTTGATACATGGCAGGGGGGCGAACCGCGATACCGGGGGTAACCTATTTATCGTGGTACGTGTCGTCGGGGACCGCAGGAGCGATACTAAGACCTACTACAATTACAGGGTGGTTGTACCATATGTAGTGTATGGAGAGGTGTGGGGCGATTGGCTGAGGGACTACATAGCATAGTGTAGGTGTGCACGCCAACCAACCCTTGGCGGACTTGGTCGTGTGGTGTACGGTGCGATGCATCTGAGCAGGGGCAGCCCATGACATACATATGTGCTGCACATACATGCCTTGCGTGGCTGCTGCATGACGCGTATGGTGTATTACTGTGTTTGGCCTGTGCCTGCCCGGTGAGCCCATGCATGGGTAAAGGCACACCGTCAGCAGCAAGGTCTCCCGAGGCCGCTTCACGGCGCCGTCCCAGTCGCCCACGCTGCCTCTGGCTCCCGTCACTCCGGAGCCCTGCACGGCCGCAACCGCCACTGCGCAGCCGCGATCGCTGCCTTAGCCATACAGCCAGAACCGCTGAGGTCCGTGGTCACAAGGGCCAATCTGGGCCTGCGCTATGCGCGGTGCTCCCCCGACCCAGAGGACGTCCGCCCGTCACAGCTTTGATGCTGGCAGGCCTGCCACATACGCCCCTCTTGTTGCGGTGGCAGCCACCCCAGCCAGCGCTGCGCCGACCTCAGCCGCCGCCCGGTACCCGGACTCCAGCGCGCCCTCAAAGTAGCCCGCCCACTCGCTGCCCAGCTCCGTGCCAGCAAACCAAACCCGGCCCTCGGGCAGCCGCAGCGCCGCCCCAGCGCCGCTGGTGGCCAGCCCCGGCGGCATGAGCGCGGCGTAGCAGCCCCTGCTGTACGGCTCGCCCATCCAGTCCTTGCTGTGGAACCCCACACACGCCGTTGCGCGCTGCGTGCCAAAGTAGGCGGCGTACTGCTGCGTCACCTGGCGCCGCCGCTCCGCCTCCGGCAGCCGCGCAAAGGCCTTCGCAGCGCCGGCGGTCACGAGGCCCACCAGCGCCGGCCGGCCCGCGACGGAGGAGGGGAACAGGTTGGCCACGGGCCCCAGCTCCTCGAGGCATCCCGTGGGCTTGAAGGGCTCCCAGAACGCAGCGTCGTAGATCGCTACGGTCTTGACGGCGCTGCCCATGTACATGCGCTCCGCCGCCAGCTGCTTGGCGGGCGACAGAGGCGGGCTCCAGCTGCTGGCCGACCACAGCGGCGGCGGCAGGGCCACCACCACGGCCGAGGCGGACAGCTCGCGGCCGCCGGCGGTCACGGCCACGGAGCCGTCTGCGAGGGTGCGGACGGCGCTGACGGGGGCGGACAGGTGCAGCTGCGCGCCTCGGGCTGCCAGCTGCTGCGCCATGCGCAGGCTCAGCTGCTGCGCGCCGCCGCAGACCTTGAACGTCTGCGGGGGTTCCGGGAGTGGTTGGGGTTCGGAGGATCAGCAGCAGGGATGAGTTTTGCGGGGTGGCGATGTGGGTCAGGGCCCAAGCGCTTGGTCACCTGCGCGCCGCCGTCGCCGTCGCCCACCGCCTCGACGCCTGGCGCGCAGGGACGCGGTTGGCACCGGCGGCACGCTTACGGGCAACACTGCATGCACAACCCTACACACCGCCCACAGCACCCGGCCCTACCTCCGCATATGTTGAGGAAGTGCAGGAAGAACAGCAAGGACATGTCGCCCGGCTCCGAGGCGGTCACGGTGCGCACTAGCAGCCTCAGCTCCCGCGCAACCGCCGGGCTGCGCGCGTGCTGCTCCAGGAAGGCCCCCACGGAGCAGGCGTCCCACTGCCTGGCCTGATCGCTGGACGACCAGGTGGCCGGGTGGCCGACCTGGGCCGCCCAGCGCTCCAGTAGGCCCGTGACCTGGCCCAGCTCCTGCGCCTCCGCGGCCGTCAGCGGTACGGAGCCGCCGGATGACAAGCTAGCGCCCTCCGCCGTTGGAGCTGGCGTGCGGCTGGCGGTGGCAGGTTCGGGGAACCATGTCTGCTTGGCGGTGCGCAGCGATAGGTCGCTGAGGAGCTGCAGCGTGCGGTGCTGTGTTGGGCCAACCCACTGGCCGCCCAGGTCCACCGCGTCGTCCTCGCCAGCGCCGACCGACAGCGTCCTACCGCCGACGCGGTCGCGCGCCTCAACTATGGCGATGCGCAGATTAGGACGCAGCTCCTGGAGCTTGCGCGCGCAGGCGAGGCCGGACAAGCCTGCGCCGATGATGACGACATCGACCGCAGCTTGCATAGCGGGTCTACATAACAAAAATGACCGAGGCTATTGCGCACTATGGATGTAAGCAGTATTGTGCTGCATGTTGGGTCAGCGCCGGTACATGGGCAGGGTCGCGATTGCCAAACACGCACGCGGACCGCCCGTGGCTGTTCCCTCTTTCCCACGCGTGGCCTTCAAATGCCTCCCGCTCGCAGCTGCCCTCTTTGCGTTCATCATTCACCGTGCGGCCCGTGCACCATGCATAGAAGCACCTCCGCTATGCCGGCCTCGTTACAACAAAAGATGCTGCTGTGCACGCCCCCCGTCGCCACCGCCAGCGGTCAGATGCCACCCTAGAATGCCGCCACGCCGGCCGGCAAGCCACCGGTCCTCGCCACCGTCCTCGCAGCCAGAGCCGGCAAAGAGCTTTAGAGGACTGCCCAGCCTGCACACGGCTGGCCCCAAGCAACCGAACAATACGCTCGCTGCCATGCGCGTCACAGCCGTCCAGTCGCCTGCTCGACCGGCCCCATACATAGGCCCTCGGCGAGGCGTTGCCGGGGTACGCCCTCCGCTTCGCTCCCCTGTTGCCCCCAAACAGAGCTCCCCAGCCCCGCTCTGGACCTCAGCCTACCTACGCATGCCTAGACAAGGCGCCCGCACTCAATCTACCCCAGTGCACCGCAGTCCGCTACCCCACAAGCCGTCCTATGCCGCTATTCCACCGCTCCCCACAAGCCAGGGCCGCAGCCGCACAGTCCTGAGCCCCTCCAGCTACGCCGCCCGGCCCGGCCCGCCCGGGGCCATGCCGCCGCCCGGACCTTGCGGAGCGACGCCCGCCGCCGCCAGCACCATGGGCTGCACCCTCCGAGCAAACAGAGACGACAGCGCCCGGTGTACGTCAGCTGGCGCGTAGTCGGCACGGATGAGCTGCGGGCCGGGAGGAGAGGCGCGCGGCAAGAGTGCGGAGCATGACATAGAATGCTACAGCCGCCGCCCTGCCCCGGCCATGCCTCGTTGCTCACGCTCCGCAGCCCCCACAGTCTGCAAGCCGCACCCTGGGCCCCTGCCCCGCCCCGACATGCCCCTCACCTGCGTCAGCAGCGGGAACAGCTCCGCCACGTACTTCCTGAACACGCCCTCCTCCAGCTCGCCCAGCGCGCAGAGGCTGGACAGCGCCAGCGGGCTGAAGCTCGCGAACTCCACCGCGGGTGGCGCCATGAGCACGGGCGCGCCGCTGGCGGTGCGGCCGACCACGATGTAGCGCGGCTGCGGCAGCGCCGCCGGGTGCGGCGGCGGCGCGCCGCCGCCGCCGCGGCCCGGCAGGAAGCCGAGCAGCCGCGGCCGGTCGCGCGGCGGCGGCGGCGGAGCCGGCGCCTGCGAGCCGTCGGGCCCGTGCTGCTGCGGGCCAGGGCCGCCGGGCCCGGGCGCCTGGGCGTGCAGGTGGCCCGCCAGCTCGTGCCGCACGCCGAGCGTGTAGCGGCTGAGCGTGGAGAGGCACAGATGCACGAGCCGCTCCTGGGCGTTGGTGAGGCGCGCCAGGCCCACGGCGTCGGGCGAGGCGCCGGGCCTGCCCGCGGCGCTGGTGATGGCCATGTTGACGGACAGGTAGGCGGCGGCCGCCTCCACCTCGAGCCGCAGCAGGGGCGGGTCGGCCACGGCCTTGTCCTCGGCCACGCGGTCCTCGGCCTGTGCGGTGCGGGGCGGGGCCGGAATGGAATGGGTTGGAGTGGGGGAGAGAGGACACGTGCCTGCTTCCATGCGGAGAGGCAACCGAGGGGCTGCGACTCGAAGCCCCCCATGTCCGCACCTGCTGCACGGCCAGCCTCCTGCGCAGGTCCATGTCGCTGTCGGCCGAGTGCGCGTGGCGGTGCATGTAGGCCAGCGCGTCCAGCAGCCCGCGCACCGCACCGGGAGGCAGCGACTGGCGGGGAAAGGGACAGGAAGGGCAGCGGAGAGGGCTGCTGAGAGAACGGTAGTTGGCGGCGGTGCAGGCCCGTGCCGTGGTGCCGTGGAACTGCGTGGCTTCATGCGCTGCCTGGCGACTTTGCCTACCTGCGAGGCCTTGGCGTACACCTCGCCGCAGCCCTGCACCAGCAGCAGCTGCGTCGCCGCCTGGCAACGGAACTTGGCCAGCCGCCGCGCGCCCACGCCCTCGCGCAGCGTGAACGCGCGCGCCGCGCCGCCGCCGCCGCCGCTGCCGCTGCCGCTGCCGCCTGAGGGGCCCACGCCGCTGGGCCCGGACATGGAGCCCGGGCCGCGCGGCGAGCCGACGGCGTTGGGCACCCCAGCACCGCCGCCGCTTGGCCCCACGGCGGGCGTGATCTCGGGCGCCGAGGGCCGCTGCCCCGGGGCCGGGCCGGCGCCGGGCCCGCCAGGCGACTGCGGCACCGAGGGCCCCCCGGACGCTAGGCGCTGCGGCGGCGTTATGAGCTCGCGCACGTCGGGCGCGGTCTCGTCCAGCAGCGCCAGCAGCGCGGCGATGACCATCTCCCAGCACGTTTCGTTCATGATGGGCCCTACACGTTGACAAGGGCAGCATGGGGAGGGCAGCAGCAGGTCAGCGCACGGACCAGCCCGCCAACTGCTTGCAGCACATGCCCGGGATTGCGGCTTGGCCCAGCGGCCCAAGCCGCACCTGCGTTGACCGCCAGGCGCACAAAGGCGGCCACGCCCACCGCCGCCAGGCTCTGGTGACTGCGGTTCATGAAGCCGCGCAGCAGGTCCAGCAGCCGCGACAGCAGCGTGAAGGCCTCGTCGTAGAACTGGGGCGGGGCATGGGCATGGGCATGGGCATGGGCATGGGCATGGGCATGGGCATGGGCATGGGCATGGGCATGGGGGGACCGGGCGGAGGGCATGGGCATGAGGGGACCGGGCGGAGGGTGCAGGTGTGCGGACTATGAGCGGTGACCGTAGCGGTGACCGCCGCGCATTCTCGAAGGCGGCCTCCAGCGCCCCAGCGGCCCCACCTGCACGAACAGGTCCACTAGGTGCTGCAGGCAGCGGGTGCACGTCTCGTACAGCCACTGCTCCTCCTGCTGCCGCCGCTTCTCAGACGTGAACGTGGTCGTGTCCGTCACCTGCGCCCAGCACAGGCCAGGTCGCATCAACAGAGGGGCGCAACAGAGGGGCTCACGCCGCGCGGCCGCAAGCCGCCTGCGCGACTACGCGCGCTCTTGGCTGTCCCGCATCAAGTGCAGAGCCGCCCGTTCCCAGCCCCCCCCCCCGGCTCCCTTGCCGCACCTCTGCCCGCACGTGGTCGAAGATGGGCAGCAGCACCGAGTCGAAGATGCGAACCCAGAACGACTGCGCGAAAGAGCCGCCGTGGTAGCGTAGGATGTCGAACAGCACCTCCAGCGCAGAGTGCCGGATCTCCTGAGGCACAAGAAAGGGAAAATATTGGCAAGAGGATGTGTTGCCGTGTGAATAGCAGACCACAGAGCGCACAAGAAGGGGGTCGGAAGGGAAGAAGGAGGCGGCGGGGCGTGGGCCAGGCAGAACCCAGAGTCTCGGGCCACCGCTTGGCTGCCCAGCGGCCCATGTCCAGACCAGCAGCTCGGGGCGCTCGAGCACGGCGCGCACCCCACTTCCGGCCTCCGCACCTGCCGCGGGTCGAACGTGAGCTCACTGAGCCCCGCCAGCAGCGGGAACCAGAAGTACACGTGCTCGTCCCGGTCGATGAAGCGCAGCGAGCGGGACTGGCCGGGGACGAGGGGTTGGGGGGCAGGAAGGTGAGGAGGCGTCATATGCCGCAGCGTGGCGGGGCGTCAGGTGGCACGTGGGCTGACATACGCATGCAGCGGCTTTCATGCAGGCTGCGGCTTCCGGAACGCACGAGGCGTCCTTTGTAAACCCCATGGCCGCACCTGGAGCTGGAAGCTGGGGGATGCGGCCAGCTGCACGCGAGCCGCCTCCGCCGACCTGGCGCCTGCGAGTGCAGCAGCGGCAGCGAACGCCTAAGACCACAGCACGGAGGGCCAGGCAGCGACAGACACGAGCAGCCGGCAGCCCCCTGGCGGTGCACGCTGGAGCTCTTTGCTGGCGCACCCCAACCCTCCCACCCACCTGGCACGCCAGCTGCCGCTGCCGCGTGCCCGGCCGCGGAAGGCGAGCCGAATGCCGACGTGCCCGGCTTGCCGTCGCCGCCGTTTTCCAAGCCCCCGCCGCCCTCGCCTGACCGCCCCGCCCCGGCCGCCTGCCCCGCGATCGCGCCCACATCCGCCGAGCTGGTGCGGCTGAGCTCGGGGTCGTCGTCGCCGCCGTCCGCGCCGCCGCCGCAGCCGCCGTCGCGCTCGCCGCGGCCTCCGCCCGAGGGGAAGGAGCTGGAGCCCTCGGGGTTGGCGTCGATGGCCACCACTCGCAGCGGGTGGTGCGACAGCGCCGAGGGCGGCAGCGTGCCCTCGGGCAGCATGTTGACGTCCCCGATGGCGCCCTCCGCCAGCTTCATGGCGCAGAAGCTGACGGCAGGTGGGGGGATTGACCAAGTTGCAATTGTTGTGGTGGTGCAGCATGCAGGTAGGGTCGTGCACAGGGCGTACATAGCTGCAGGAGATCTACCGCTGCAAAAGATCAACCGCTGCCTGGCTAGCGAGCACAGCGCCTCGGTGGCTGGGCGCCGGCGCGTTGGCTCACCGCAGGAAGGCGATGCTGTTGAGCGCCACGTCCAGCGAGTGGGGGTTGTTGGTGAAGGCGATGAGGCAGTTGACGCAGTCGGTGAAGGTGGTGGTCTCGGTTTCGGTGATATGCGTGAAGTGCTCGCGCACGATCTTCTCGATCGTGTCGAACGCCAGCCTGGCGGCGTGGGGGCACCATGGGGAGCGCGGTTTTATGTTCAGTGCGCTTGATAGGACTGGCTGAAGGCCCACCAGGCCCGCAGAGACCGCCCAGTCGGCCGTCAACACCGGCCGCCGCCGCCCGCGCACCTGACGATCATGGGGTCGCGGTCGTTGGCGGCGGTGGTGAAGACCATGAACATGCTCTTCCAGCCCGACTTGACGTTGGTCACCCGGGCCAGGATCATCTGGCTCAGGCAGCGGATGATGAGCTCGCGGATCTCCACCGCCTAGCCACACACAAGAAGATGCGGGGGGCATCGTCAGTATGCCGTCTGCCGCCGACAGAGCTCCCACCCCTCGCACCCCGCGCAGCACCAAACCCAGCTCCTTCCGTGGCTCTGCCACCGCGCCCCGCACACCTGGCTGAGCCGCATGACGACCACGAAGGGGCGCAGGAAGTCGTTCTGGAAGGTGTAGTTGGCCAGCTCGTCGCGCTCCAGGAACTTCATGGCCAGCTGCCGCAGCGCGTCCACGGCGTACATGGCCAGCGCCAGGTTGGCGTGGCAGCCTACGGTGATGAAGTACTCGGACAGCACCGCCCAGATGCGCGACCACACCAGCCTGGAGGAGGGAAGGCAGGGGAAGGCTTGGTAAGGCACACGCAGGCGGGCGTACACATGCGCCGCATGGCGTGGAAGTGGGGGTGCTTTTCAGGGGGCAGTCAGATGTTTGCAGCGCGGGGGCGCACCTGATGCGCGTCATGTTGAAGTGCGCCACCTCGACGATCTTGGTCAGCGAGAACACGCGCGGCGCGCGGGCGTCGCGCAGCTCGTCGTACGACACCGACGTCAGCGCGCGCACGAACTGCGGGCAGGTCGCGTGACGCGTGGGGGCGCGATGTGTTAGGCAAAAGAGCAGGAAGCGCGCGTTGGGGACCGCTGGGGCGGGGCGATATGCAGCCGCCTGCTGGCCTGCTGCCCAGCCGGCCGCGCACCTCGACGATGGCCTCGCTGTTGAGCGATGCGCTGGTGAGGAAGACGCGGTTGAGGTCGCCGCTGTCAATGCTGTTGACCACCTCGGGCGGCACCGCCAGCGCGTCATGCGGGCCGCCGTGGTGGTGGTGGCCCTTGCCGCCAAACATGGCTGTGGGCCGGGCGGGCAGGTGCGAGGGTCAAGCCAAGGCACCGGCAGGCACGGCGCAAAGCAACACCCGTGGCCCTACTTCGGCACTACCATGGCCATGCGCTCCAGGACGGCCGCCCAACTCCTGTGACGGCCCACAACCGCCCGCCACCGCCACCGCCACCGCCACCGCCACCGCCACCGCCACCGCCACCGCCACCGCCACCGCCAC
>BDDC01000581.1:0-10653 GCA_001662425.1 Chlamydomonas sphaeroides
ATCCGCCTGCGCCATGGCTTGCCGTATGGGCATGGCGCCCGCGGCTAGTCCCCCGTGCGCTGTGCACACGGCAATGGTTAGGCGGTTGAGCGCGGTGAGGACACGTTTGTTGGCGTCCCTGCCAATCTTCCTCTTTTCTGAACAGGAAGCGTCCAACTGTCAGAATCCGTTGGTAGCAACGGAAGATCTGAAGAAGCGACGTGCCCGCAAACCCAACCGAAGCCGCCGCCGCCACACCCCTCGCGGGGCTGTGTGAGGACGTTTGACCTCAGGGGCTATGTGTGTTTCGGGGGCCGGCGGGTGTTGGGGCTTGCGCTTGTGGCGGGCTGAATGGCTGCACGTGTCCGATGGCAACCCGGCATGTGGTTGTGTTGTTGCAAGGTGGTCTCTGTTCCTCTCCTGGCATCCTTCTGGTTGTAATTGGAAACCCGGCATGTCCCACGGGGGGCATTTGTCTGTTGAACCCCATCGGCCCTCCGTCAATGCATACATCGACATCCGAACTTGCAGTGGATTCGGCGAGCAGGCCAAGGTCCAGTGTGGCGGCGGAGAAGGCGGCTACCCCTTTAATACCCACCATCACGTTGCCGAACTTGGACCTCGCAGCGGCTCGGGAGGGTGGTCCCTCGTTGACTCCCCACACGTAACCTTTCTCGGCCTTTTGGCTCAGATCATGTGTAGTATCTGTTCTTATAAGCTTAATCGCTTATATGGTTCTCATTGAGAACCTGCGATTAACTTCAATCTTTCGGGGGGGCGGTGTCAATGGGGGCGCTTGCGCACCCGACCCGCCAGCGTAGACTCGGCCTGACACTACCGCCGAGGCCGCGCACCCTCTCCCAATTCATGAAGAGTCATGTGCCAGTCACTCCCATGTCTTGCTTGCCCCCAAGCCAATGGTCGGGCATCAGGCCCCGCGCCCTGCGAACAGCGGCTGCAATCGGGTGCGCCTATGGCCCTTCCCAAGCAGCCACACACATGCTTTGTAGCGGCTAGAAGGGACCCATGAGCAGCCAAAGGCCGAGTGGCTGCGAGAGGGAGCTCGTGTGGCTGGCGAGTCCGCAGCACAGGGTGTGGCAGGTACGGATGGATTTGGCTGGTTGGTTGGGCCTGGCGGCGGCGAGCGAAGCTGGTGCCTGCCTCACCACTCCCTGCTTGGACATTCGACCCGCCCTGCAAGCTGGACCAACCCAACGAGCACTCGCTATACAGCTGCAATGCCATCGGGCGCCCTGCATCACCAGCACAGTTTACAACACAAACGGCGGCGAACTCTGCATCGAGGCTGCGCGGGAAACGCGCCAGCTTGTGGGCTTCGCCGATGTGTTCCGAAATAGGGACACGTGCTGTAGTCAATGTGTGGGCGGAGTGGGGTGTATGGGGGCAGAGCCAGAGGCCCCGGGTCCGTGGGTTGCGCCATAGTACGAAGCCTCCCGAACAAACAAAGCATAAAATGCAAAACAGCGCCCTGCTCCATCCTGCCGCGGCTCGGTGCCGACACCACCATACCGCAAACCCGCATACACCAGTGTACGGCCGCGCAAAAAACAGCGGCGAAAGATTGTGCTCATGTGCTCGCAAGGGCGCGCTGGGTTGTACAACCCCTGCTGCCTGCCACTCGACAGACACTCTTATAACCCTGATCCGATCATAGCGCCTGCCTCACGAAATCGCGCAGAGCGCTCGGCCACATACACAGCCTCACGAACAAGCTCACTCTCGGCGCCCAATACGGCACAGCCACGCCACACCGCCGTCGGCCCCACGGGCCCGCTTTGAAGTCAAGGCCACGCAAAAAAACCCGTGCATGAGTCCCCGTCGCGGCCGGTCGGACCGTTGGAGGGCCGGTGCGGCGGTGCTCACTCGAACACCTCGATCTCCCTGCAATGGCAGCCGGGGCAGCGGGGGACGCGGGTGTCTGGGAACACGTGTTTGGGGGGCTGCGGTGCACCGGGTGGCGGCTCTGGAGCGGGGCGGGATCGGCAGCCAAGCGAGCGCGCGTGGCGGTCCTAGGGCATACAGTGCCACCCCCCGACAGCGCTACCAGGACAGCTGACCCCCGGGACCACGGAGCACCGGGTCCCGGGACAGCGCCGCTCCTGGGGACCACGACGTCGCGACAAACCCCAGCGCTCCACATGCCCAGGCGCCGCGCCCATAGACGCCATGTGGGTCGTCCGGCCTGAGAGCCTCTGAAAGGCCATACGCACGCGCGCAAGCCCACAGACCCCGTGCGGGCCCCCGGGGCTGTGCCATCAGCTGCGGCGCAGCTGACGCAGGCTGCCGGGCTGCGGCTGCGGTTGAGGTGCATCTGGCCCCAAGGAGCCGGGGCCGTACCTGTTGTTGGCGGTCCAGTCAAAGTAACCGCCCTTGAGCACCTGTGGGTGGGTTGCGAGCAGGCCACGCCAAGACACACTTGTGGGGTGGTACTCTATTTCGGCCCTTAACGTTGAACACACGCGTGCAATAACACAAGGCATGCCCATGGCGGTAGCCGCAGCCGCGGCCCTCCCTTGCCTGCACGTTCTTGAAGCCCGACATGATGAGCGCGTAGGCCGCAACCATGGAGCGCGACTGGAGGGGGTTGGGGTGGCCGGGTAGGAGGTGGGGGGTCAGGTATGGGAGGCGAGCGGCGACGGAGCGAAGCGCCGGAGCCCAGCAGCGACAGCACGCAGTGCACCGCCGCAGGCAGGGAGGGGAAGAGAGCACAGCGCAGGGCAGCGCTGGGAGAGCAGCGGGTTGCAGGAAGCGGCGCGGCGTTGCAATGCCAAGCAGCGCCAAGCCTCCAGACGACGCAGCGCGCACACCAGCTGCTGTAAACATGACCCCACGTGCAGTCTGTGGCGTCCCATGTCACGACCCCGCCCCCCCCAGCAGCGGCCCCCCACGCCCCGGCCCGTGTTGGCTTGCACCTGCTGGCCGCTGGGGTCGTTGTTGGTGGGCTCCAGGGAGCCACCCATGTTGCAGTACAGCACCACGGGCGTGGTCGCGGGCTCCGGCACCAACGCCAGCACCTCTGCGGGAGAACAGGATGCATGGGCCACGGAGCAGCCCGGGGTGATGCCCATGCCCCTCCTTTGCAGTGCAGCAGCGCCACGCCGCATGCATACGACTGCAATGCGCCGAGGCCAGGGCCGCGTTGCACCAATGCACCAGCACAGCTCATGCGTGGCGCGTCTGCCACAAAGCTGCGCCCGCGCACCCTGCAGGAAGGCGGGGTTGACCTCGGTGCCCTGCGAGATGCCGAACATGGCGTAGCCCACGCGGCGGGCCACCTGCCAGGGCGTCCTGCGGTGCGGCATGCGGCCCGGCATGAGGCCGGCCCGGAGGGGAGAGAGGCAGCACGCGGTGCGTGAGCGGGGTAGTGGATTGTGGCACCGGCGTAAATGAACAACGCCAAACATGCAGTTGGCGCGGCCTGCTCACCAGCCCTGGATGGGGACGTAGAAGGGCACGCTCTGCGCGTCCGGCAAGTGGCCCTGCGGCTCGGAAGGGCACGGGGAGCGGTGGGGCAGGGTCACCAAGCCGTGGCTCCAAGCCAGGCACCAGCTGGGGCTGGGCTGGGCCGGGGCCCAAACAGGCGCTACGCATCACGGCGCCGAGGGCCCGGCACCTTGGCTCCGGCGCCCCTCGCCGGCGCCCGCCCCCCCCCCACCTCCGTGTAGCTCTCCTCGGGCCGGATGTCGATGATGACGGCGCCCTTCTCCTTGACCCACGGCAGCTCCTGCGGCGCCACGGTGCGAACCTGCGCGCGCAAGGGCAGGGCAGGGCAGGGCAGGCAGCAGCAGCCGCCTCTTGATTGACACAGTCGACAGATCACATTGAGCTGAATCGCCGACGTATGTATGTTTGTCACGGCGACTGTCAGGCCCCCGGGGGAAACCGGGGACAGGTGAGGCGGGGGCATGCGGCGGCGGCAGGGCCAGCAGGGATGCGCCGCGTGGCGGCAAACGCGGTGGAGCGGGCCGATGAGGCGAGGGTGCGCTGGCAGCCGGGGCTTTGGGGCCCCGGCAGCGGCCCCTGCACCCCCGGAGCGCACATCCGCGCCTGCCATCACATACGCCAGCGAGGCGCAGGCGATCGCGCCCCCGCTGCTGCCCGGCCGACAGCCGAGGTCCAGAGGTCCAGCACGCGGCCAAATATGCCTACGAGCGAGGGCGCGGGCAAGTCCTTCCCGCCCTCCCGGCGGCCCTCACATTGGCCGCCCGCAGCGCCGCCGACATGTCAGCCCAGCCGCCCTTGCTGGTGGGCCTGTGGGTGTGAGGGGTTCGCGGGGCGCGCGCCATGAAGGGGCTCATGCCATTCGCTTCACGTAATCACGTCAGCAATCAGCATCAGATTGCAAGAGGCAGATCCTGCCATTCGGGCGCGGACAATGCGGGCCTTCGGAGCGAGGCGCGCGATGCAAGGGACGCGTTTGGTGTCAACACGTCCCATGTATTCAGTAGCAAGTGCCAGATGCGGGACCCCATGGCCCCGAGGGCGGCCGTGGCGCGTGCTGCGGAGGCGAAAGCGTTTCCGAATGGCTGGCCGGCCGGCTGGCTTCGTCTGGTGCTGGTGAGACGAGATGCCGTGTGTTCAGAAGTAGGTAACATATAGCAAGCACGATGTGTTCATAATAATCAACATATACCCGACACGCGACGCCCTGGGGGATTGGCTTGTTAGCCGTAGGTAACATATAGTAAACACGATGTGTGAGGGGGGGGCAGACCCCTTGTCCCCGTGCGGCGGAGGGCGCCAGCCGCGCTGTGGAGGAATGGCCGGCCCATACGCCGCATCGTGCACCGTGATCTCATGCCAGTGAGATGAGGTGAGATGCCGTGAGGTGTGCTACATGCATATCGCCACTAGTCCTCTGGCGGCGCACCGGTGCTTGCCGACATTGAGGCCGGTAGGACCGGATCCGGCCAGCTGCCCGGGCTGCTGCGCTGCCGCCGAGCTCTGCTCCACGGGCTGCTGGGCGCGGGTGGCCACTCGGGCGCGCCTGCGGCGGGAAACAAGTGTGGAGGGGCGTGGAGGCATGGAGCAGGGCCACTCTGGCGCTGCTTGCGTGGAAGGATTATGCCGCTCGCATGACGACCCGCGTCCGTGTAAGGAGATCAAGGATGTGCTAGCGCACTTGGACCCGACGCGGGCTGCGGAGACGGCGGGGTCGTACCTGCCGCATGGCCGTGGCACGGATGGGTGGGACCGAGCGGGCGCCGCAGTCGCGGGCGCCGCGTTACGAGCAGAAAGGAGGGACATGGCTGCTCGCGGCTGCAGGGGGCCGGGTGACGTCGCGACTTGCGCTGCGGGTTGCGCAGGTGATGCTGGGCGCGGCAGCGTCACGAGCTACCCCAGCTACTTGCGATGTAACGATGGTGATAGGTTCGATTGTATGGCCGTAGGTGCGCGACCCAAACCCCTGGAAGGACCTTTTTAATCCATCTCGCTGCATTCGCGCATTCTTCGCCCCACTAAAGGACAGCGCCTTGCCATCCACCAACACGCTTCATACGCACTCTTTACTTCACACCCCCAACTTGCTAAAAATGCAGTGCGTGTCCCGCGTCGCCCAGCGCTCGGCCGTGAGCCGCCCCCGCGTGGCCTCGCGCCAGGCGGTGAAGGTGCAGGCCGTCAAGCCTACCGAGCAGAAGGTCCGTAGCAGCAGCGTGCTGGGATTGCGGCATGGTTGTTCGACGTGGGCGTCGGCCCGGCTTGCGGTCGTCGACGCGGCGTAGGATCGGCTGCCCGTCGGAGACCTTATCGCGTCGCCAAGCCGTCCAACCATAGCTATGCACGACGTCGATCAACCATGGAAGCCGGATGTGTTGGAGCTGCAGCGTGCGCTTGTGGTTATCCTGGAGGAGCTTGCATCGACCGCGACCGCTTACCTTATCCCTTGTTCCCCTCCCGCAGGCTGCCATGGCTGCCGTGGCTGCCACTGCCTCGACCCTGGCTCTGGCGCTGGCCCCCGCCGCCCAGGCCGCCCAGGAGGTCGCCATGCTCGCCGAGGTGAGGCCGCGGCTTGTTCAATTAAGGATAAGGATAGCATAGCGACGCAGGATTTGGGCTCTTCGCTGCTGGCGTCGTTTCCTCGTCGCTGCCTGCTCGCCATTCTGCAAGCCTTACCATCAGTTTCTCCCCTTCTATCCCTTCGCAGGGTGAGCCCGCCATCGTCCAGATCGGCTGGGCCGCCACCTGCGTCATGTTCTCGTTCTCCCTGTCGCTGGTCGTCTGGGGCCGCTCGGGCCTGTAAGCGCGCAGCCGCGCTGATGGTCAGCCAAGCTGGCGCAAGTTCTACTGGCGTCTAGTTAAGCTGGTACTCCAAGCTCGGAAGCCGTCGAGGAACTTGGAGCCGCGGGAGACAGAGGCGATTTTGCTGACTTTGGTGGATGGCCTCGCGACTCAGCAGCGCCCAGCCTCGGCGGCGAGGACCTGGACCAGGCGCTGCGCTGCGGAGCCCTTTGCAGTGCGCGCGGGCTCGGCGGGCGGTCTGGGGCCGCATTTTTGGCACGCACGGTTGGGGTGAGGGGGGCAGTCCCTCGGAGGAGCTGCTGCCCTACAACGCCTGGCCGCGGCGTCGTGAAGAGAGGGTGTGAAGGGGCGACGGGCCGTGGTGCGTGCTCGGCGCACGGGCCCGGACGTTCAAGGGCAGACTGCGCCAGCTAGCCTGGCGGCAGGGCTTGCTGCGCCGATGCCAACTCATATGCTGTAGCTACAGCCGTGGGCCTGGCGTCGCCGCTTGTGGGACGTCCGTCCTCGGGATGGATGCATGGGTGTAACGCTCAAAACAGATTCGGCCACAAGGCGGGACGTGCGCGCTGCGTGCGTGATGTCTCGGCCCTTCCATGAAGGGGCGGCAGCACCGGTGTACGGGCAGCACAGGGAGTGTCACTCCAGGTTTGCCGACTACAGCGGCACGAAATTGTCTTCGCCCCCTTCCATGGCTCCAGGCCACAGCAGCGCGTGCGGATAGCAGTCCGATGAGCACCAAGAATCCAAGAGCGTCGTGACCATCGTGGCAGAGTTCCCTGCCTCAGCAGCTCTCTCAGATCTTAGCAGCTCCCCGCCTCCAAACGCGCCAAGCACATACGGGGGTTGCACGCACAAGGGCTTACAGGGCAGCTTCCGGTCGCGCGCGCTGCCGCCGGTTGGACTCGAATAGCAGCTTACGTGCTCCATAGCCCTGGCGCGATGACCACTTACAAAGGGCTCCTCAAGGGGCCTGCGCGGCGTGCGGTGGGATGGCCGGCCTCCTTGTGAGCCCACCTGACGACCCGAGCCGGGCGCGAGACGGCGAGAGCTGCGGCCCTTGGAGCCACGCGTGGCGCGGCGAAGGTGCCGCAAGAGCTGACAGGAGCGCTGGTACTGTACAACAGCGGCGCCCCGACCAGGCAGGGCAGGGTGGTTGAAGTGTGGCAGGCGTTGCGTTGTGCTGCTCGCGAAGCTGGCATTGCTTTGTTTGGGTCGGTCGAGGCCGCGAGCCAGGCCCCGGACCAACCGCTGGCGGTCTTCCAGCACCCAACTGTAGCGAGGGACCCCGCCAGGTCCGGGCCATAAGGCCGGCAGGCGCTGGGACACGGGCAGCTTCACGGGCAGCAGCACCTCGGTAACACCACGGGCGGCACATACAGGCGTGGGCGCGGCACTCCAAGCAAGGCCACCGCCGCCGCGCCTGCCGCGCCTGCCGAGCGGCAGCGCCGCCCTCCGTCCCTGCACCTCAGCCTGCACCCCCTTCCTGCGGCCAGCGAGCACCCCTGCCATACACCCACCATCCCCACCCACTTGACGTCGCTGTTCGCAAGTGAAACTCCGGGGCCCCCCCGTGGACCCCAGCGCCCGTCCGCAACCACGAGGCCTGCCCGCAACCTCCTCCTCGCTGCCCTAGCGCCTGTAGCGCCAGCCCATGTACGAGCGCATAGTGCAGCTCGTGTGCTCAAGCGACCGCGAGCACGACCCTCGACCCCGTTGTTCTGCTGCTCCTCCCAACACCCTCGCCCTGCGCCCACCTCATCCATCACACCGTGCCAAACTCCTTTGTGAACCCCTCGAACACCCGCAGCGAGCCCGCGTCCACGCTGGGCCGCACTACACGCAGCGCGTCCGCAAAGTCCTTGCCGCCCAGCGGCCGCAGCGACGAGGCCGGCAGCGTGGCCAGCGCCGCGGGCGGCAGCTCCCTCAGCGGCGCCATGGCCGCCTCCTTGGCCAGCGCCGCCAGGTCGGAGGCGCTGTAGCCCGCGGTGGCCGCCACCAGCGTGGACAGGTCGCGGGAGGAGAGGCGGTGCGGCACGCCCTGCGGGGTTGGCGGGTGTGTGCGCGGGGGGGGGGTCCAGGAGTGAGGGGTTGGGCGGCGGGAGGTGGCGGGCGGTGGCAGGAGGTGGCTGCCAGGGGAAGGGGGGTGTACCGAGGGAGAAGCGAACTAGTCAGCCACATACCTGGGCAGAAGCCAGGGGGGGGCGGTAGGCTGCGGCGGCGCGGGTTGCGCCTCGAGTGCACCCGGCATCGGCGAGGGGCCAGGCCCTGCTCCTACCCTGGGCCGCCCTGCTGTCGTGCCGCCGTGCCGTAAGCAAGCGACGCGCAGCAGCACCGCGGGGCGCCCCTCGACATCCTAGCAGCCTGCCAGGCGCCCGCCCTGCCCACTCGCATATGCCCTCCTTCAGCCCCTCCCTCCGCCCCGCCCCTCCTCCTCCGTCTGCTCCCGTCCGCCCCGACCCGCCCACCTTGAGCAGGTGGCTCAGCACCGCCAGGCGGCCCTCGGGGTCGGGCAGCGGCACGTAGATGCGCTTGGTGAGGCGCCGCCGCACCGCGTCATCCAGCTCCTGCGTGGGGTTGGGGTTGGGGTTGCGGGGTGTGGGATTGTGGGTTTGGGGTTGTAGGTGTGGGTGTGGGTGATGGTATGGGTATGGGTGTGGGCGCGGGTGTGAATGTGGGTTGGGGTTGGGGTTGTGGCTGTGGTTGTGGGGGTGTGGGGGCAAGGGGCAGTGTGTGTGTGTGCGCGTGGTGCGGCTGTGTGGGTGTGGAGCCAGGCGCGGCAGCGAGAGGGGTGAGGCGGCGCACCGCTGCATCGTCCACATGCTGATTCCGGGGGCGTGGCGTGAGGGGAGGCGCCAAGGAGCCTGGCGAGGAGCTGGGCGCAAGCTGTTCCCCTGCTGCTGCTGCTGCTGCTGCTGCCCCACATTGATCTTTACGGGCCCCCTCAACCCCTCTACTCCTCGCCCCTGCCAGATCCCCCGCCGCTGCCCCATCCCTCGAGTCCGCCTCTCCCGCCTCTCAGTCCCCAACCCACCAACACCTCCCCCTGGCGCCCCGGCCCCCATCGCACCCGCTGGCGGCAGCCACCACCTCCCACCCATGCACCTGCCCCGTACAGTCCCTCCCCGTACAGCCCTCTCGCCCTCGCCCCTACCGCTGCCGGGGCCCCTCGCCCCACGCCCCTTCCCGTTCCCCTTCCCCTCGCCCCTTCCCCTCGCCCCTTCCCCTCGCCTCTTCCCCTCGCCCCTTCCCCTCGCCCCTTGCCCTCGCCCCCTTCCCCTCGCCCCCTGCCCCCTGCCCCCGGCGCACCTGCGGCCGGTTGGTTGCGGCCACCACCACCACCCGCTCCCGGCCCGCGCCGCCCACTCCGTCAAACTGCACCAGGAACTCGGTCAGCAGCCGCCGCGCGGCGTCGCTCTCGCCGGCTTTGCCTGCAGGCACGAGCGCCACACACGTCATGCCGGAGGGCCCCGGGGCTGCAGTGCGCTCGGTAGCGTGGGGCTGCAGTGGCCCCGGCGGCGCGGCCAACCCGTGTGACGCATGGAGTCAGGAGCGACCCAGGTCGGTGCCGCGGCGGCGTCGCGCTCCGTCGGCGGCCACGGTCAGGCGGAGCGCAACACAGGAAGCAGCCACAGCCCCTGGCATGTGCGTGCCGTACAACTCAGCCACAGCCCCTGGCACGTGCGTGCCGTACAACTCAGCCACAACCCCTGGCATGTGCGTGCCGTACAACTCAGCGCCGCGCCTGGCTCTCTCGCTCACCCCTGCTGCCCATCATGCTGTCGATCTCGTCCATAAAAATGATGGACGGCTGCCGGGCCGCCGCCGTCTCAAACAGCGCGCGCACCAGCTTCTCGCCCTCGCCCACCCACCTGCGCAAGGCGGAGGCAGAGTTGCAGGTGTTGCAGGTGTTGCAGAGATTGCAGGGGTTGCAGGGGTTGCAGGGTGGCAGATCCCTAGAGCATGCTACCGCCGGTGTCTGGCAACATGGGCGTGGCGGGGGTGGCGGCCCAGAGGGCAGGCAGCTGCTGGGCGGGCCAACGAGGGACCCGCCTCGAGCCTCGGGCTGCAGGAGGCGGGGGGGGGGGGCTCTCGCGCTGCCCTGACACGGCGCTGAGTGGGGTGGCAAGGGGGCACATGCGCCCCACAAGACCACCACATGCCTGGCTTCAGATATCACTTGGGTCGCAGCCCCACTTGCTGCACACAGAGAATACATATGACAGGTGTGGATGTAAACTGCGTCGGGCAGGCATGACAGTGGGCTCACTTGCTGGTGAGCGAGGAGGCCGAGATGTTGAAGAAGGTGGCGCGCGACTCTGCAGCCAGCGCCTTGGCCAGCATGGTCTGGTGGGGGCGGGGGCCAGGGGCCAGGGCAGGGCAGGGCAGGGCAGGGCAGGGCAGGGCAGGGCAGGG